>JAMXBC010000008.1:78817901-79075401 GCA_024138005.1 Lumnitzera racemosa
GGACAACATTCATAGTTTTTAAGCTCAAAATAAACATAGAAAGCATCAAAATATGTTCAATTTGAATATCAAAGTCAATGGCCTTAAGTGATTTTGATCTCAAATTTAAATGGAAAAAAATTTTTTGGATGGAATTAATAATTGAAATGCATTGCTAGAGCTTCATTCTTGCTAAAAATAGTAATTGGTAACTTTGATTCCATTAGAGCTTGATCTGAGCAAGCCAATAATAGCTATAAATCTAACTATCAAGTTTTTTCAATCTTTTCTAGCCAATTTAATCCTTCAAATGCATGTATTTAGATGAGTTCTTGATGCCAATGCAAAGTACGTCATGTGTACTTAATGATTTCGCCATTAATTTGGTGAATCACAAAGAAAAAGGGATAAAAAATGCCCTTGAAATAAGCTGACCATGCGTGTAACATGTGATAAATAAAGGAATGTATGAGAAAGTGATGGAATTAAAACAAAATAAAAAGCACTAGGCACTTGAAGTAAGTGTCACCTAGACCTCTATTAGATAAGTGTACACCCTTGTTAGCTTTACCCTGATAGCTACTGGAAATAGATTTTATTTAACAACTTAAATTGGCTTAAACCGCGCTTAAATAAAAGGGGCTTATTCAAACCTAATTGACTAGGTTGTTAACAAATTGAAAGTACCCCCTTTTAGATAAGTAAATTAGTTATGCATATATTAAAGATAATTTCAAAAATAAGTACAATTTGATAAGTTTCCAAGGCTCAATTTGTTACTTGTCTGGTTAATTCAAAATTAATTCTTTTGTGAAATGATCAGTTGGCTTAAATTTTATGATAAAAAAGTAATTAACTTGGACTTTATCAAAATATTGAATTTTTTAATGAAAAATTTAACATTCTTTAATATAGCTTAGAATCTATTAGATCATATATGCATAAATGACTTCCTAATTTGCCTTTGTACTCAAAGCATACAATGAGCTATAAAATAAAACCCAATGTCCCTAAAGTGACCAAAGACTCTTAATTATCCTAAAAATCCTATTTTTCTAACCTTTTTTTAAAAAGTTTTTTCCATTATTTTTTATACATTTTGAATTTTATTTTTTTTTGAATTAGGACCATTTTCCTTATTAAAAAAAATCTATAACTTGCGCGGGGGTTAGGGGGAGGGGGGTGGGGGTATTGGTGGTGGAGGAGGAATGAAGTATTTATAGCTACTCCCTTTTTGTAGTGAAATCTAAGTAAAACTTTACTACATTAGAAAGTGTAGCAATTGACTAAATTGGTCCATTAGGGATTTGTAAGTGTAGAGGGCTAAATCTGACTCGTGAGCTTTAAGCTCAATAACAAATTGGATTTGACTCCAACGGGGTCTAAAGAGTTAAGTCCATGAAATTTGGGATGATTAAGGGTGATTTGGCATAGTAGGTTTGGGATAGGACCCATTAGATTAGTTCGGTCGATCCAAGCTTTCTTTGTTTGACTTAAACTTAAGATAATAAAGCCCTTTATTTAAACCTATATCCATGAAAAAGGCCCACTTAAGATCTATTTATAAAAGACTTCAATCCTAACCATCGATTGGCATCATGATCTAATGGACTCAATTAACCTACCATTTCTTATAAATATCCCTTTCACTTCCTCATTTAGATGAGAGACAAATTTTAAGTAACGTTGTTACTCTATTAGAATCTTATCTCAAAAACTAAACACCTAAATATCTCAAGAATACTACTTTTTTCTTCATTCATTATGGAGTTTGATGCTATCGTACTTCTTTACATGCCACCTTACGTGTTAGAGCCTTACCAAATCACGTAGTGTTCTTTTTTATTGTATCTCACTTAATCATCTAATATGTATAAGTCAAGTCATTTCCATAGTCACGAGTAGCGTAATTTAACATACAGTATGTATGTGACCTTCACAACTTAAACCTACAATAGGAAATGGAAAAGGAGATAACATTGTACTAGTAAAAGAATGATTATGCTTTTGAAAGTAAGGTTATACTTGAAGGCCAATCAAGATGAGAAAACCTAGTATACTCTAAGAGCAAGCTTATACTAAGTGGGCATACTAAAATTTAGAGAATCAAGATTGCGCTTTGAGAGCATACAATTCAAGGGTTTTGAAATTAGAATAATACTTCGAGAGCATGCAATTTAAGGTTTTAAATTAGAATAGTGCTTTGAGAGCATATGTAGACATCCTATTTTTGCCCCTTTCTTTTTATTTTTTTAAAAATTTTTAGAATAGGGTAAATGGTCCTAATTTAGGAAAAACTAAAAAATAAGAAATTTGAAAAAAAAAATAGAAAATTTAGGAAAAACCAAAAAAATAAGAAATTTAGAAAAAATACAAAAAAATGGAAAATTCAGAAAATTTAAATATAACTAATTTAGAGAAATAAGGACTTACGATTTAATGTTTTTCATTTTTGTTTATTATTTATTATTTATCATAAAGAAAAAAGAAGAAGGGGATCGAATCAAGTTTAAAACTTGATTTGTATAACTCTAAATAGGGCCCAAGGCCTTGATTTAATTTAGATTGTAGTAAGGGGGCATATAGCACGTATCTCGCATGTGAACTACACCTCCTATCTTCTTCTTCTTGATTTCCTCTTTGATTTCCAATTTTATTCTTTCTTTTTCCAAATGCGGAGACCTGTGTTCAAGGACAATTTACAGGCATTTCTCATACATTAACAACCGTTTTTTTTATAAAATCATGTACTAGACATGGCTTGGTTTTGAATCAACCCATTTTATTGTCTAAATTCGTTCTTTTATGAAGCTTGTATTTTGGGACTCAGAATGGCGATAGATATGGGAATACCAGAATTAGAAGTGTACGGAGATTCTGCCCTTATAATTCTCCAGATCTTAGGAGAATATAAGATGAATGACGAGAAATTGATACCTTATCATGACCATTTGAGCAAACTAGTTGAAAAATTCTAAGAAATTTCATTCACTTACATTCTAAGAACCTAGAATTAGTTTGCTAATGCATTAGCTATATTAGCGTCAATGGTAAAAGTTACGGATGGAATAGAAATTTAACCCTTGAAAATTGAAGTGGAAGAAAGACCGACTTTTTGCCTTATAGTTGAAGGGAAGGGAACAAAAGAACCTTGGTATAATGATATCAAGAAGTTACTTCAAATTGGGGAATTTCCTGAAGATGCTGATAAAAAAGATAGAAGGACTTTAAGAAGGTTGGCTACTCATTTCTTGTTAAGTGGAGTCATATTATACAAGAGATCACCAGATGTAACATTGCTAAGGTATGTAGATGAAGAAGAAGATAAGAAATTAATGAAAGAGGTACATGAAGGAGTTTGTGGTCCTCACATGAATAGATATATGCTAATTAGAAGGATCATGAGAATAGGGTATTTAGACACCTAATTTTTGCCCCTCTATAGTCCTAAACTTTATTTTTACAAAAAGGGTTCTAATTCAAAAAAATAAATAATGATAAAAATTAACAAATGATGAAAATACCAAAAAATAAGAAAAGGAAAAATTATAAAAATTTTGTAGATTTTTAGGAAGTAACTTATATTAGGAACAAATATTTTAGTTTAGATTTAGTTAAAAAATTTTATTTTAGGGAATTAAATAGTTTAGATATAATTTAATTGTATTGAATGTAAAGTCATAAGCCAACGGCCTAACGGATAAGTATTTGAGTATTTTGGTTGGATTAAATTTGAGGTCATGGGTTTGAGTCTCGGTAGGCACCTATGTTTTTATTTTTCTATCTTTGCAGAATCGAGATGAAAATGGGATTCATATCTAATTAAATCATACGAATTTAGTTAAATCGGATTTGAGTTATTTGAATTTAGTTTAATTACCGAATCAGATATAATTAGATGTGATTTGGAGTGATAGGACTTGGACCCTATAAACAATACACACGTGCAAAAAACAGAAGGACCTTCAGATAGGAGGAATTCAGATCACAAAAACAACACAACAACAAAAACATAATCCAGTGAACTTCATTGTCAGAATCCGACGAACACTGCAGAGTCATTGAACCTTGCTGCTGTTCAGCAGGAGTTTTACGCTGCAACAACCAAACTCTCGATGCCAAACCGCACGCTCCAATATGTGATCCACAACAAACTCTTGACGCCAAACCTGACTGTAAACTAATCTCCAACTCTACTGTCGAATGCCCCATCATCGCCAACAACAACCCAACAAACCCAGATGTGTAGACACAACCAGCCAACTCTAGTTCGGACGCCAACTTCGATCAGCAAGCCTACCATGCCTCTATAGACAATCACCTACATCTCGACTAGCCACGAACAACGAACTTACTTGTCCGACTTCATCTTCCCTTGACCGAACGCACGCTGTAGCAGTACATGTCTACAACTACAGCAACTGTACGATTTAACTACACAGCCACTAGCGCTGCTGTACTACACTAGTCTACATCGTCTAGTAGTTCAGGCCGCATGAGGCTCGGCCAGCAACTCCAACACGTCTACTGTCGATACAGTTCATCCCCACTGACGATCAGCCACACTCTTTCTCCTCGATGAACTCAATCCACTATCGCGTCCTAGTAGACTTAACCGTCCACGAGTACTCCCATCGTCGCTTTACGAACGTACGTGATCAGGTGAGTTCCATTGATGGTTAGTTTTTTGCTTTAGTTTGATTATTATTATACTATTATCATGTTATTGGTTCATTAACAGCAAATATATGTTGTATATATGAATACCTTAGTTTAGGAAACTTTATTATTAGTTTTTATATCAAGTTTATTGCTTGATGTTGTTAATAGCAAGGATATGAGGTTGTTAAGATAAGTTTTATTAGTTCATGTAATATATAATGTGTCTATATATATATATATATATTAGTTTAGGAGTTTTAGTATTAGTTTTTGTACAAGTTTATTATATAGTATTAATTTATTTTGATAGATAGTTGTATACATTAGTTTAGGGATTGTTAGGATTGGTCATATTTTAAGATTTGGTTTTATTTAAGGATTTATCACATAGAAGATTGTTTTTATTTAAATAAAAATTAATAAAAGACCTTTTTGAAAAATAAGATTGTTAGAGCTTTTTTTTATTATCAAACAACAACACTCAAGAGTTAGGTACCCTTTAGATTTTTTTAAATAAACTGAATAAATTAAAAACGTAAACTTAGGCAGTTTTTAAAATTAAACTAAATCAACACATTAAAGATTTTTTTTAAAGAACTACGATCGTCTGATCTCGGTTAACGGGTACGTAGGCACCTTCGGGGCGACGATAAAATATGTAGAAACTTAGATTCTTTTTCCTTTTGATTTTTATTTATTTATTTTCTTTGAATATTATAATTAGAAAACAATCCTAATTTCGGTAAATAGATAGTGGTACCCGTTAAGGGTTTAATAGGCTAGCCCCCGAACTCGGAACCCTCTGGTTTTTCATTTGAAATTGAAATCAAAGACCGGTAGCTAAATCGTAATTAATCCATCTAATTGATTACGATTTCTTTCCTTTTTCTCAACTCCAGTCGAGCAGCAACTCCAAAAATTATTTTCAATAAAAAAATGGAATTTCTCAATTTCTTTAGTAGATGATTAATATTAAATGGGTTAGGGTTTAGTATTAATTAGGAAATGAGAAATCAATTTTAAACAAAAATAAAAAAAATCAGGCTCAACAGGGTATTTTTGGATGACGATGGAATTGAATTGCATCAAGCACGTAAGGCATTGTCACTTATACTAGGTGTATGCTAATAAAATTAACGCTCCTCCCTATGAATTACATGTGTTGTCAGCTCCTTGGCCTTCTTCGATGTGGGGAATTGATATGATTGGACCAATTTCACTAATGGCTTCAAACGAGCACAGATTCATTTTAGTTGTAATCAATTGTTTTACCAAGTAGGTAAAAGTAGCATCATATGCTACAGTAACCAAAGGGGTAGTGGTTAAATTCTTGAAAAGAGACATTATTGCAAGATATGGTATGCTTGAGTCTATTATTATAGACAATGGGATGAATTTGAATAACAAGTTGATGGTTGAAGTGTACCGCCAGTTCAAGATTAATCATAGAAACTCAACTCCATATCGACCTCAAATGAATGGAGCTGTTGAAGTTGTAAATAAGAATACCAAAAAAATCATTGAGAAGATGGTGATCACATATAAAGATTGGCATGAGATGCTTCCCTTTGCTCTCATGGCCTGTAGAACCTCAGTCAGAACTTTTATTGGTGTAACCTCATATTCATTGGTGTACGGAATCGAAGCAGTATTATCGCTGCAAGTAGAAATACCTTCATTCTGAGTATTGGCAGAAACTCAGGTCGTTGAAGCAAAGTGGGTGGAGAAGAGAATAGACCATTTGAATCTCATAGATGAGAGAAGACTTGAAGTGATATGTCATGGTCAATGCTACTAATAGTGAATGATCTGAGCTTTTAACAAGAAAGTATGCCCGAGGTACATTAGAGAAGGAGACTTGGTGTTGAAGAAAGTGTTATCAAATGCAAAAGACCTTAGGGGTTACAAAGGCCCTTATGTAGTGAAAAGGGTATTATCAGGAGGTGCATTAGTGTTGACAAAGATGGATGGCCTGGAATTAAGAGACTAGTGAATTTAGATATAGTCAAGTTGTATTATCCATGAAAATGGAGATTTAACAAAGATTTCAATTTTTCTTGAATAGTTTGTGGTTAATCTTTCATCGTTTACAAGTAAAGTTGATATCTATGAATATTTTTGAATTCAGATGGTCATTGACCAACAAATACCCCACCAATAAACCTTGTTTCATAGCCTCATACACTTAGATACCAAAAACTTACCATTGAGTATGAATCACTAAAAGAATTGAAATCAAATGTTCTTAATAATTTAATTTTGTTTCTTTCGAAAAGAGATTTATCATTTAAAAGTCATGGAGAGTGGAAATTGAAACTTGGTATTGAGAAAAGCAAATTCAAGGCACGAGCATGATAAAGAAAAGAAAATAAAAGAAGAAAGAAAAGGAAAAGAAAAGAGAAAGAAGGAGCAAGCACAGACTCTTGGAGAAATTTTGCTAATTGAATGGGTAAATATTGGGAGTTAGCATGAGCATACCAATTAGTTGCTATTTGAGAAATCCTTCAGTCCTAGGAAAAATAATCTTCAAGGTCTTTGAAAAGAAATCTTTAGAGGAATTAAGCTAGTTTTGAAAATCAACCTTGAAGAGATCTATCCTCTTCGGGTCATCCATTAACCAAAACAAAGCAAGAATCTTGAAGAGGTTTATCCTCTTTGGGTCACCAAAGTGAAATCAGTTTTTGAAGAGATCTATCCTCTTCAAATCAAATTAAAAGAAATCCCGGAGAGATCTATCCTCTTCAGATCATCCACCAAACTAAAATAAGTTTTTTTTTTTTTTTGGAAAATCTTGAAAAGATCTATCCTCTTCGGATCATCCATTAAATCAAAACAAGTTTTTTAAAATCTTAAAGAGATTTATCCTTTTCAAATTATCTGCTAAACCAAAACAAGTTAATTTTACCTCCAATGATTAAGCCTTATCTTTTCAAGATAAGCTCCCTTGAAATTTTTGCTTTATCTTTCCATGATAGACACCATTAAGCCCTATCCTTCCAAGATAGGTCCCCCTTTGAAATTTTTGCTTTATCTTTCCAAGATAGACACCATTAAGCCCTATCTTTCTAAGATAGGCCTCCTTTGAAAATTTTGCTTCATCCTTCCAAGATAGACACCATTAAGCCTTATCCTTCCAAGATTGGCCTCCTTGAAATTTTTGCTATATTCTTCTAAGATAGACACTATTAAGCCCTATCCTTTTAAGATAGGCCTCTTAACCTTTTGCTCTATAGGAAATTTATTCCTTACATCAACCTTTCAAGTTGTATTCTTCATAAAAATAAAATGTAGTTTAGTTGATCAGTTTAAAGTAGGGTTTAGTAAAAATGGGTATCTCTTTGTCTTTGTAGCAAAGTTCTAATTGAACTTTACTACAAAGAGGGATAGTTATAGACATCTCATTTTTTCCAATTTTTTTTTATTGAGCCAGGTTAATAAAATAAATAAATAAATAATAGAAAAAAGAAAATAAAAAATGAAAAAATAGAAAAAAGAAAATTAAGTTAGGTCATAAGAAGTTGAGTTAAGAGTTAAGAGTTAAGTCATATTAAGTTAGGTTAAATTGAGATGTCAGATCAATTATCGAGATGGGCTGAATCCATTAGTTTTGGGCTAAACTAATTTAGGGGCTCAACATCAGGATTTATTAAATTATTGGGTTAAATTGGATTGGGCCAGGAATTAAAAGAAAAGCCTGAACTAGCTAGGGTTTTTAGAAATCGCAAACAAATCTTTCGTATTTTAGAACTTATAAATAAAGCATTGGCTAAGTAGTCAAAGGGGCTTTTCTTTTTTAATCACACATACCCAACAAACAACAAATACACCCTACATCTCCTCATGCGCCACCATAAACCCCCATGTACCACCACTACAGCATATGCGCTACCACACCTTCATGTGTTACTACGCGTCACTACACATCACTATGTACCTCCATATACCATTATACAAGCATCACATGCTACCCCAATACCTTAGCACATGTTGCTAGCACCATTGCCCAGGCATCGCCTAGATCTTCGCTCGAGAGCTGCTGTCCATAGTATGCCCAAATCCATGCCCACTGCATACCCAGATCCAAGCCCCAATGTTGCCCATATCGCTCGAGCTACTACCTACAGCACGTTTATTGTCGCCTATATTATTGCTAATTGTTACCCACACTGTTTCCTATCACTTGCCCAGATCCTTGCCAGCTCTTGACCAGATTACCACCCATTATCGCTTGAGTTATCGCCTACAGCATGCCTACTGTACGCCCAGTTCCATGCCCGCATTGCCCTCGCTTGCCCATCCTTATCACCTACACTCACCTAAGCTCTAGCCTAATCTTCACCTGCACGTTCGCTTAGGCACTCGTTCGCACACGCATTGGCTTTTGCCCAATCTTCGCCTACTTATATTGACCGACTCGACCTAGGTAATTTTTTTATAATTTTCTTCATTTATTAATTATTTTATTTATTTATTTATTATTTTTCCTTATTAATTTATTTTTTTTGTTTAAGTGCAGTTTTTTTTATTAATTATTTTCTTACAAATTTTTGGTTAAATTAGTTTTTATTTTGAAAAAATCATTTTTTAAATAAAAAATATATTTTGACACTTAGTTTTTTTTTTTGAAAAATAAAAATTTTAATTGATATTTTTAGGAAAGATAATTAGGTTTTTTTGTTTAATTTAGGAAAATTAGATTTTCTAGGATTTTTCTTTAAAATAATAAATTGATAAAAACATAAACCTAGCTCGGTTTTTAAAAATAAAAATAAACCACCAACTAAATATTTTTTTTTAAAAAACAACTATGTTAGTTTGAACCTGTTTTTTTTTCAGAAATGCGTAATAAAAAAAACAATAAAAATCATTCTTAGTCATTTTTTAAATTATTTAGGTGTATTTTTACTATTGTTAGAAAATATTATAAGAAAAAAGCCTCATCAATTTCTTTTAATTTTCACATGGTAACTTAATCTTAATAGGTTAGCCCTTGAACTCAGTTTTTTCGGTTCAATTTTCTAAAAATTAAATTTTTTAGAATACCTGCAGACTAATGGTCAAATTAGGGTTTTCCCACTTAAAAACCCTTATTTTATTTTTACCGGTTAAGCTGATTGGGGACTTTAATTTTAAAATTTTTTTAAGAAAAGTATTTTCTTAGTTTAATGTCGAGTAATTTGTATTAAGTAGGCTGGGTTTAATATAGGTTAAATTAAGGAAATTGAAATAGGGCTTGAAATTCCTATTTAGTTTAATTGATCCAATTTGATAAGATAGCATCTGATTTGTTAATTAATGATTGAGTTTCATTTTATAAGGTAGTTTTTTAAAAAGGTGATTTTAGAAATTAAATTTAAATTTGGAAAGTAGACGGTACCCGTAAGGGTTTAAAGAATCTAACTCCCAAACTTATTTCTTTAGTTTTTTTAAAAACTTTTCTTTAAAATCAGTTTTTTCCATGTGAACTAGTGTCTAGATCAAAACTAAACCTACCTGTTTAGTTTTGACCTAAATCATTTCCTAACATCGGTTGGATGATGACTTGAAAATGTTTTCAAAGATATAAGAATTGATTTTCTTTAAACCTTAGTTGAGGGTTAGTATTAAACAAGTCAGGTTTAATATTGATCGGTTTAAAAAAAAAAAACTAATTTATAAAACCCAAAAAAAATCAGGCTTGACAGCTTAGCAACTCTACTAGGGATTCGTCAAGAGGGTTAGCCATTCAACTTTCCAAATTTAAAATTAATCTCTAAAATTCCCCTTATAGATTGTAATTTATTTATTATTTTATTATTATTATTTGTCCATACTTATAGTAACATTCTTGCAAAGTTAACCTTATTTAAATTCGTTGGGGGAATTTACTTTATATATCATAATTTCATAGTAGAAGCAATCAAACCCGGACTATATTAAGACCATATGATGGGGAGAGGAGGCAGCATTGTGTAAGCTCTGGATATTATGGTGTAACTATCGCTTGGGGTTGATTAGGTTAGCCCCACTTAAGCTTAATGTGACCAATGAAAATGTTCTTTAATAAGTGAGGTCATAAAGCTTAAGAACCTTTATCCTAATTACATTCACGAACCCTTTTCCCAAAATTGGCAAATCGACATGATGTGGCAAGACTAAAAAAAAGAAAAGAAGAAAAAGAAAAGATTAACCATGAAGTTTCCTAATCTTTTCCCTGTAAATGTTTTCTTTTCAATGTATTTCCCATATAAATAAGACAGTGTTGGTGTAATTTTCTTTTCAACTTTTTTTGTAGAAAATGGTTAGGCCCTCTCTCCCATTGGCCCTTTTTAAAGAAGTTCATATTCACAAGCCTTTAGAACCCGAAGTGATACTCGAAAGATAGTTTCGATTTTTCAATCTGGACCAGTAGAAATTCATTGAAGACAAGATTAAACTCGTCATCCCATTGCTCAAAATCCAAACTAATATCACCATGGTATGGGCTTTGGTCCACTTTTGGTATCCTTAGAGTCAGTCTTTTCGTTTTGGCCCATGTTGACTAAGCCCAACTATTGAAGAATATTCCTATCTATTAAGAGTTTCCTTTGTTGGAAATGGAAAATATGTCCTGGATATTACAGCTAACATTATAAAGATTTTCAAAAAGATCCTAGGCTTCCGTGAATCTGAAATGCGAAAAATATAGGCAAATCCCCAAAAGAGAATCATTAAGGTAGATGATCTTTTTACTTGGTTCGTGACCCTATCTAACTATAACTAAAAACTCTTTTGTGGTAGCTTTGAAGATTGGCAGCAACATAGGATCAACACTTATATCTTGACAGCATTTGGAACTATTTTATTTCATAATGGGATATTTTACACACATCATAGGATCGAGTAACCCAATTTTGAGAAAAGAAATCTTATGCTAGATATGACATACCAGTTTGAATTGAAGGGTCATTCACCTCTACTCCTTGCTAAAGGGAATAAATGAGAGTTAAATGATAATGAGAGCACTACGGTTGCTCAAAGTGAATAACTTTATATTGAAAGTTGGATCCTCTGTGTATAAGGAACGTAGGGGTTTATATACCCATTCACTAGGGTTGCTTTACATTTATTGAAAAGACAAAAGGGTTATTTTACATTAGGTTACATAAGACATACTAAAAGGGGTAAAAGAGACAAAGAATAGACATTACGAAAAAGAAAGAATCATTCTAGAACATTATGTCAGAAGATACATGTTGCTTGGTGGATAGACATCTGGGATATGATATAATGTAGGTGGAAGTAGGAATGTGTTATAGTTAGGGGTTGACTTGATCTGGATCAGGTTGGGAGCCAATCAGCCTAGCAAAATGTCAACTGTCTTGAAGTTAAAAGCCAGTAGGTCAGGTCGGTAGCTTGGCTCGGCTAGTATTAGGTTGTCTTCTGGATTAGGACTTCATTGTTGGGCAGGAGCATGTTGGACACACGTGAGGATCTGAAAGTCAGGTTAGCTGGAGGTTGGATCAGGATTGAAGTCTCTATCTCGGCTATGGCTTAGAGCTAGTATTTTCCGTGTGAGCCCTTGAAGTCTTTTAGCTTGGCTTCATGTGACTAATCCAGGGGGTTCATTCCTATCATCATCAGTCCTCTTTGAAACCCTTTAAGCCTAAATTCATAATGTTAAACTGAAAAAAACCTAACAGATTGATTAAGGCGTATTACTTACAAAATGGACTATAATTATTGGGACTATAGTCAAGAGCATAATCTGGATCAAGAATTTGTAAGGACGCCCTCTTTGACTAAACTAATCATGAGTTACCTTTCCTTTAAGAAAGGATTGTTCGAAATCATAAGGCCTCACCAGGCAACTTAATATTAGGAACAGGAAGAATGTAAGAGGCCTCATGTGGTTATCAAAGGAGGATTTATACCTGTTAGAAAATTTTCAAAAAAAAAAAAGGAGAGAGAAAAGGTAAAGGCTTGTCATAAGTTTTTTATCGATTTTTGTGTTGGCTTGAGTAGCTAAGCTTTTAATTCAAGTCATCTACTTCCTTTTTCGATGTGGTACTACCTTTTTTAAGCTGATCATATTGATCTAAGCCCTGATGCCTCTTCTATCATTAAGTGATTTTCACAAAATTCTTTGTTTGTAAATATTTTTCAAGTCAAAAAGTTTTTTAAATGAATTTCATTCCTCACTTCACATCTTTTGCTATTTTTTGGATTATAGCTAGCTTTTAGAATGTCGACCCATTCTTTTATCCTTTTTAAGGTTCTAGCCAACCATTAGGGCGTTGTCCCATCTTTCTAAGGTTCTAGCCAACTTTCAAAGTGTTAACCCATTTTTTTTCGTCAATTTCTGTTAGGGTTTTTAGTGTATCCATAAGGTACTTTCGTTCACCAATATTTTCATAATGAGCCCATAGGACACTTCTCTTCACTAGGTTATCTTAGCAAGCTTCTCTTCATTAGGTTGCCTTAGCGATCCTATAGGGTGCTTTCCTGCCCCAATGTTCTTTTAGCAAGTTCATAGGGTGCTTCTCTTGATTAGGTTATCTAAGTAAGCCATCAGGGCACTTTCCCTTACCAATATTCTCATGGCAAGCCAATATGGCACTTCTCTTCCCTAGGTTGCCTTAGTAAGCTAACAGGGCACTTTCCCTTACCAATATTCTCTTGGCGAGCCAATAGGGCACTTCTCTTCCTTAGGTTGCCTTAGTAAGCCTACAAGGTGCTTTCCTTCACCAATATTCTTTTAGCGAGTCGTTAAGGTACTTCTCTTTACCAATTTCTTGTAGCGAGCCCATAAGGAACTTCTCTTTATCAATTCTTTTTAGCGAGTCCATAGGGTACTTCTCTTCACCAAGTTGTCTTAGTAAGCCTACAAGGCACTTTCCTTCACCAATATTCTTTTAGCGAGCCATAGGGCACTTCTCTTCATCAAATCATTTTAGCAAGCCCACAGGGAGCTTCCTTTTGCTAGTTTCTCGTAGCTAACCCATAGAGTGCTTCCCTTCACCAATTTGTTGTAACAAGCCCATAGGGTGCTTCTCTTTAGCAGTTTCTTTTAGCGAGCCCATAGGGTGCTTCTTTTAAGTCCAATTCAAAGTTACTAGTCCCCTAGAGATACTCCTACCTAAGTTAGTTAGCTTAGAAGAACACAACCAAGTTTTCCAAATCAATTCCAGTTAAGGGTTGGTAGTTTCCTAGAGATGTTCCTGCCTAGGTTAGTAAGCTCAGAAGAGTATGACTAGGTTATCCAAATCAACTCGAGTTAAGGGTTGCTAGTCTCCTAGAGATGCTTTCACTTAGGTTAGTAAACTTAGAAGAGTATGATCAGGTTTTCAAAAACGATTCCATTTAAGGTTTACTAATCTCCTAGAGATGCTCCCACTTAGGTTAGTGAGCTTAGAAGAGTACAACCAAGTTTTCCAAATCGATTGATTTAAGGGTTACTCAAGATGCTCCCGCTCAAGTTAGTTAGCTCGGAAGGGCATGGCCAAGTTTCAAAATGATGTTTCTAGCTAGCTCTTAAGATGTTAGACCTTTTTAAACTCATTCGGCAAACTCTTAGAGCACTTTCTCTCCCTTTCACCTTTCACCAAATCCTTAATGAATAAAACCTAAGATAGTTAGTTGGTTGTTGCGCTTCTTAGGTTAAAGTCATCATCGGTGCAAAAATAGTATCTCTTTTGTCTTTGTAGTAAAGTTTTACCTAAACTTCACCACAAAGAGGAGTAATTGTAGACACCTTATTTTTGAGTCCCTCCCCTTGTTTCCTTTTATTTTTTAAATTTTTTTTAGGATATGGTAAAGGGTCCTAATTTAGGAAAAACTAAAAAAATAAGAAATTTGAAAAAAAAAGGAAAATTGAGGAAAAATTAAAAAAATAAGAAATTTAGAAAAAATAAAAAAAAATGGAAAATTTAAGAAAGTTACAATAAATAGAAAATTTAGGAGATTTAGATATAGCTAATTTAGAGAAATAGGGACTCATGCTTTAATGTTTTTCATTTTTGTTTATTATTTATTATACAGAAAAAAAAGAAGGGTATCAAACTAGGTTTTAAAACTTGGTTCATATAACTCTAAACAGGGCCTAAGGCCTTAATTCAATTCAGATTACAGCAAGGGGGTGCACTAAGCGTGCCCTATTCTTATACCCATCTTCTTCTTCTTGATTTCCTCTTCAATTTCCAGTTTTATTTTTTCTTTTTTCAAACATGGAGAGCTATGCTCTAGGATAATTTATGGGCATTTCTTGTACATTAACAACCATTTTTTTTTTATAAAATCATGTACTAGACATGGCTTGGTTTTGAATCAAGCCATTTTATTGTCTTAATTCATTCTTTTATGCAGCTAAAATCAAGTTCCGAGTTAAAAAAAAATTCATTACTGGTAAAAAATGCTACTGATTTGATTTTTCTAATTAATGGTTTCCTTGGCTTTCTCTACATGTTCAAGCTTTGTTTAGAATAAATAGGAGTTGGGGAACATATGAAAGCACACAACAATCTCTCACTTGAGCATAGTCTCGAGTTTCTTTCTCTAGCCCAAACCATTTCTCTCTTTAAAATTCTCATCAATTAGGTTAGTCTCGAAGCAATTTATCTATTCCATCGTGTTCACCACCCTTTAAAACCTTTAGATACAATAACTTCTTGCCTCCAACAACCATCACTTAAAGGAGGCAACCACCACTACCAACGGTCAAGTGCAAACAACTACCAAACCACCATTGTGGCTTATGGCATGAAGTTTACCCCCTTATTTGCCAATAAGAAACTCGTAAAACTCCTCTTCCCCATCCAATTTAGCGTCTAGAGCATTTACAAGCACACATTGTTGCAGTTGTTGATGGGGAAGACCAGCAACTTGAACCGATCTAAGGCTAACCCGACTTGGTTTGCTCCTTTTTTATTATATATATTTGTCTATTTATTACTCCTGTAGTTGTAAATGTAATTATAAAAAAAAAAATTGAAAAAAAAGGATAAAGAAAAAGGGACATATTGTTTGTTTTATATTCCAATTAAGACTTAGAACAATAAAATAAAATAAATAGATTAATAAATAAATCGGGTTTTATCACCTAGAAAATAGTTTTTCAATAAAGACAAAACAAAAATGATCTTTTTCAGAATTAGGGCCTTCTTTAGAACTTTCAAAATAAACCAACTTTAGGACCCTTTAGAAAATTTTATTAATTACATCGAATCGAGTAAAAAACGTAAACCCGATCTTTTTCAAAAATCAAAGTCAACTAACCTGCTAAAGTTTTACAACAAAACTACATACAATTGATCCCAAAGAGTAAATACGTAGGCACCTCCATGACGACGTAAAAAACGAAAAAACTTAAAATTTTCCTGTGTAGTTTAATTTATCCAATTTAACAAGATAGGATCTGATTTGTTAATTAATGATTGAGTTTCGTTTTATAGGATAGTTTTTTAAAAAGGTCAATTTAGAAATTAAATTTAAATTTGGAAAGTAGACGGTACCCATAAGGGTTTAGGGAATCTAACATCCCCGGACTCATTTTTCTGGTTTTTAAAAAACCTTTTCTTTAAAATTGGTTTTTCCCATGCAAACTAGTGTCTAAATCAAAACCAAACCTACTTGTTTGGTTTTCACTTAAAGCATTTTCTGACTTTGGTTAGGTGGTGACTCCAAAATGTTTTCATAAATATAAGAACCGATTTTCTTTAAACCTTAGTTGAGGGTCAATATTAAACGGATAGGGTTTATTATTGATTGGTTTAAAGAAAACTAATTTATAAAACCTAGAAAAAATTAGGCTTAACAACATGCGATCCAAAAGTTTTGATATTAGGATAATGCTCTAAGAGCATGCAATCCGAAGGTTTTAAATCAAGATAGTGCTTCGAGAGCATACAATTCAAAGGTTTTAAATCAGCATAATGCTCTGGGAGTATGCAATTCGAAGGTCTTAAATTAAGGTAATGCTTTGAGAGCACGTAATATGAAAGTTTTATATCAGGACTGTACTTCAAGAGAATGCAATTGGAAGGCTTTATATTAGGATAGTGCTCTAAGAGCATGCTATTCGAAGGTTTTATATTAGATAGGCTTTGAGAGCACGTAATCTAAAGGTTTTAAATCAAGATCACTTTGAGAGTATGTGATTTGAGGATAAGACAATGTTTCAACAAACAAGCAATCCTAAAACTTTAAATTCCATTAATAGCACTCTAAAGAGCAAGGGATCCATGAGGACAATAGCAAAAATAGTTGATGTGAACATCATTGAAAGACTTTTGTAACTTAACTCGATTGATTGAAAGTTGTCTTAGTTTGAAAGGGTTGGATGGCATTAGCAATGAGGGCGGTTAGAGATGATGAAAATTATCTTGGATGGATAGAACTTGATAGATTAAAAAAATGCATTGCTAAAAATTTTACAATTTACTGTCTTAAATGGATAAGCCTATCATGAGGGTTTTCTTGAATGGACGGGAATCTTTAGTTCTTGAATATATGAGGCTAGTCGTAGGAACCATCTTGTAAGGATGGAGTCTCCTAGTTTGTCTTGTATGGATGAAGCTTAGCCATGACAATGAAAACTTTTAATACAATTCAGTTAAGTCTCAACTCTTTTGAAAAGTTTATCTTTGGGGGAATTGTTCTCAAGCAAGAATTATTTAAGATGGCATCCTTCTAAATTAAAGATTAAGATAAAGTCCCTAATTTGGGAAAACTAATATTGATGGTCAATTTGGAAGGAAATAATAATTAAATCTCCCTGATTAGTCAAAAATGGTAAGAGACTGTTTTAGATAGGTTTATAATGGGATGAGGTCACTTGGTTCATCTTGAATGGATGAAAGCCTATTAATGGGAATCGTCTTGCATGGACAGAGTTTCCTGATTTAGACATTGACATGGTACTTAGAAATGAATTTATATAACATTGATTACTAAAGTAAACTCTTAGAATGGATGCAATTGGCTATTAAGGCCAACTTAGGAGAAGAGGTTCTTTCAAACAGGAGAGGTCTTGATGAAACTGGCCACTGCGGCTATTGAGTCTCTTGAGTTGACAAAACTGACTATAAGAGTCAAAACATGAACAAAAATGGTCACTAGGATCGAATGGATATAACAACCTCACAAAGAGGACTCAGACTATGATTGGGCTATAGATAAAACTGATCACTAAGGCTAACATCAAACGAGAGAGGGTGAAATTTAATTCAAAACTTGCTTATTTGCAAAATTGTTTCCTTCTTTTTTCCTTTTTAAAGATTTGAAACAAGTTTAGATTCCTTATAAGTTCCAAGAAAATTGCATACAAGCAATACACTTTTCCAATAGCTTAATAGCTTAGTCTATTAGGTAACATCTATCTGAGAGAGCTCTTTCTTTCTTAAGAGTCTTTAGATTTCTTTAGGGGCAATGATTTTCATGCCACTAAGGATGAATTCTTCAAATATCTTATTACTTATGAATAGATGTCTCATTGAAAATAGGTTTAATCTAAGAGGATACCCCTACATTCTCAACTTAGATTTCTCTCTTGACTACATTCCATAAGTTATGGCTCACCTTACAAGTGATACATTTCAATCAATTTGTTAGGTCCTTTTTTGGACTATAATGCAATAAAGGCTTTTGGTCATTTTCATGCCTCGAAAAAGGTAGATTCGTAATAGTCCTATCGTATGAGCCATCCTAAGATAAAAATTGATCTCACAGTTGCTATCTTAAGCTTATTTTACATTAGGCATACTTGACTCTACCCTTTTGAAGCGTCTAATCCAATTCCTGTTTGATATAAACCTTTAGAGTCATCCTTTGAAATAATTTGTTGGAAACAAATTTGTAATTTGACCTTATAAAAGAGTGATGGTAAATCCCATATGTACCTATCATTTCATAAGCAAACCAAAATATTGAAAACTACCAAGCTCCTTGAGGAGTCCTATGTAGTTTTCCTTAAAGATAAGAAAGCTATTACTAAGGGCAATAACCGGCTATTTCTTGTTGTATCTCATTCCTTGTCTTGGTTTACTAGTGTTTTGGTGTTGGGTAGGTATTTGTAATCCATTTGGAACCTGCAAAATAAACTATAGGAGAATGAGCGACAACTTATTTAATAAGTAGGGTAGAGATAAAAGCATACATTTAGTACATAACAAGCAAGGTTTTCAACCAAATTGGTTAGATGCAATACATGTACAAGAAAATGTCATTGTGTGACGTTATCCAATTTGTCGTGAGATTAGAGAAATTTTGCCTCGCTCTAATTTGGGTTGACAAGATTGACGTCGTATACTCACGAATCAGGACTAAACCAGTGCTTGTGCAATAGAAAACACCCTCCTGTCCTAACTACCTTTAAACTACGGTCTCCAACCTTATCACAACCTCCTCTCTTGTCACTTAGTTTGGTTAAGAGTGGGCAAATGACTATTTCAACTATCTTCATCAAAGGGAGTTTGTGTTTGGCCTGAGAATTCTAGCTGTTACTCCTAGTGGGTTGTAATGCATATCAAATTAGATGCTAAGTCAAGTTTGAGTTAGTTCATTTTTAGAATGATCAACTAAGCTCAAACAATTCAAGCATAATATCATGGAACATCTGTAACATGGAGCTCAACTGCCACCACAGCAAATTGATACTTAACTATAAGCGTTGCATATGCACAAATAATTAACTATAATCACAAGTTAATACATACCAATGTCTTTAGATATTCTGAAATAATATCTCAAAATGCTGTAAAGCATTAATCTTACTTACTTGTATTGAAGCTCACTCCGACAAATTTGGATCGTTAGGGCTTACTCACTCGAAAGTCTTATATATATACCAAAGCTCATATTTATTTTTCATAAGATTTATGAAAATATTAGGGTTTTATCCAGCATTTAGTTGAGATATTATTTATACAGTTATTCAGTAGGGTTACGTATATATATATTTATATACATACACATTATATATATACATATATATTTTAAGTATTTTATTTTATCATGTAGGTTATAGCAATTTATTTAATAATATCTAATATATGCACTTTATTATTACTTATACTATGTCGTTTCGATTATATTGAAATGTATTTACTATTGTTTATATTACATTTTAATTACAGAAAGTTCGTCATAGGATGATATTTTCTGTAATATTACAAAAAAAAAAATCTAGTTTATTACTTAAAGTGATTCGGTTTTAATAAGATTAGTATCATGGAGTTTGTATGAATTCCACTACACATGTTATGTGTTTCATTTAAAAGATTATCTCTAGAGGGTATTTCTAATTTTAGCATACAGATAGAGTTGTATAGCAGCCAATATCATATTGATACTATCTTATGTAATCAAGAATATATTTTCACACAATTTTGTAACAAAATGTAATAAATTATATACACTCAAATTTTACGGAAGTAATAATATTAAATTTGTAAGAATAATTTTAGCAAATGATTATTATTAGAGATCCATTAATTTTAAGAATTAGTGTTAATAATATACAAGTAATGATACAGATAAAATACTCTTTTTAGGAAAATAATGAGACAATGAATATCTTTTTTTTATACCTATTAAATTTCAATTAAAAGATAACACTTATAATCATAGAATCAAGGTTATCTAAAAACATCAGATGCTGAAAAAATTTAAATCTTCTAATTATTTTTCTTCTTCTTCCCTATTTTTTTCTTTCTTTTTATTCTTCCGCTCAATCTCTCGCCATTTCTCTCTCTATCTCTCTTTTCTCCCTTCTCTCTCTTCCCCTCTCCTCTTTCTCTCCCTTCTTCTCTTTTCCTTTTTGATGCCATTTGGATCTTCATGGCTTTTAAAGCCATTAAATAGACAATTCTCACTGCCCTGACTAGAGGTGGTGATTTATAGTATTATTTTATTTTTTTTTTCTTTAAGGTATTTTAGTAAATTTACTATATTTTATTTCATACTTATCCAAATTTCTAGAATATTCAAAAAATATTCTATTGTTTTACTATAAATATTATTTATAATCACAAATTTCTTTTTCTCCCATATGTTGTTATTTCGGGTGAGTTTTAATCTAATTATCAATAAAAATATTAGTAACATATAATATATAGTTAAGTTACATTAATTATTTGAAACTTATTTATATATATCTTATAAGATATTTTACTCACCAATATTAATTATTAAGATCATGTAGTTAATTCTAAAAGATTTATCTTAAGCTATATTTAAAATTATGAAACTCTATATTATAACGATTAGATTTGATAAACTTAATATTGCTAAGAAAGTTTCATATAAATGAACTTAAAGTGAAATAGTAAAGCTATAGGTTACTTCGTTTAAGTTTTCTCCTAATCATAAGAGTTTAACTTATTTCCATGAATGTTATTATAATTCATAATTTCTAGAGTGTCTCTTAAGCATTAAATTTTTTAATTAATTTCTTATTAATCTATATAATTATATATCCTTGTCTAGATGTAATTTAGACATTCTTACACCTATGAATATTCCTAATCAATCTAATGAAGAAGGGATGTCCAACTAATTAGTTTTATAATAATTCAATTACTTTTAAATATTATCTCATGTCATTAATAATATTATTATACTCATTATTTTATTATCAAGATCCAAATTCTTGTAGTTACTAATAATATTAGTATAAAAGATATAAATTACTCGAAAGCTAATAGGTCGGAGTCGTGTGACATTACGTATTATATATTTTTAGACTTTCAGGTCAATTTACGGTTATAATTATTATTTATACTGTGTATACCCATAAAAATACATGTGCACTCATATAGTAAATTATACTATATTATCTCATTTTACAGATTAATTAACTTATTTTTAAGTTTCATCACATTCGTAGCTTAATTTTTAGGGATTTCGAGCACTTTTGTATTATATTAAGTAATCATACTTCTAGGAGTAAAATTAGGATTTTGGCTAATTATTTTCAAAATCTAATTTTACCGAGTTACCTCAACTAACTTTTCTATCTTAATTGTAAAGTTCAAACTTAATTAAATAACTTTTTTTAAAGGCTTAAATCTAGGCTCGATTGTCTTAAACACAATTTTAGAGACTTTACAGTCATTAGTTTAAGTAAATAGATAATAATATATATGCCTTTTTTGAAGGAGTTTATTTATTCAACCCATATTTATAAGTCAAGAACATTTTAGGAAATAAAAAAATGTGCTTACCTCCATTTCAAAAGTAACTCAATCAAAAGGGCCTTTAAAGATGGGTGAAATTGTGGATTGGCCTTAATTTTGAGCTTAGTCTTCAAGAGTAGATTTTGGGAAACTTCACACCTTGCCATTTCAAATTTAGGGGTTCTTATTTCAAGAGGTGGGCTTTGCTTCAGAAATGTGATTTTGTGTTTTGAACTTATTCACCCTACATATTGCTTAATTTCTTTCTTGGGCAAACTTTTCATTTTTCCTTTTAAAATTTATTATTCCACTTGCCCCTTTTCTTTTCCTCCTCCTTTTTTCTTTTTCTTTTTTCTTTCCTGTTATTCTTCCTCTTCTTCTTATTTTCCTTTTTCTTTAATAATTTTGATCAAGACAAAAGTAATCATCCCTTCTTTTAGCATACGGCTCATAGTGTACATAGTTTGTGTATAGTGTTTAGGATGGAAGCCTTTCTTCATCTTAAAGGAAATAAGTTGTTAAAAGCAATAATTATAGTTGAATTGATGTGATTGGAGCAAGCACAAATTACTTTTAAACTTTTCTCCTAAGTAATGCCCCTAACCTTAGATTTGCCCTATTGTGGGGGTAAGTCTTGATAGGCTTTAACTTTGAAAACACTTCTTAAAGAGGCTTAATGGGGTTGACAAAGGTTAATTTGTGTTTGGGATAATGAGAAGAATGTCTAAGTTCATTTTGACTAGTGTATCAAGTTCAAAATTGACCTCCTTTAAGGAATAAGTTAATAAAATCTTACATTGATGACACTTAACTCTGAAGTGTTTAAGGGTTGGTGTTTTGGACTTAGCTTACCTCTATTCATTCTAAACCTTCTAATTAATGAGATATTTTTTTTTCTTGTTACATTTAATTCTTCTATGTGCCTCATTTCTTGACAGGAATTAACAGTCCATGTGCCCCCTTATTTTGGGAAAATATTGCCCCTTCAAAGTGTCATATTAGTTAAGGGCTTAAAACATGCCCTCAACCTAACCTTATCTTTATATTTGACCTGTTTTCTTTGAAATTGCTTGTCCTTAGAGACAAACTCAGTGTTTGGTTTTTAGGGTTATAGTAAGTAGATTGTGTTTAGGATTTGTTAATTTATGAGAAGGTTAGAGTGGGTAAGAGAGGTCTTGTAGTATGTGTTTCGGGAGAGGATGAGCACGATTTATGTTTGTGTTTTAGGAGTGGGTGAGCAAGTCTTATGTGTATTGGAAGTGAAAGTCTCAATCACTTAAGAGCAATTTTTAAGGCCTTGTAAGAGCCTACACCTACGAGTAACTCACTTTTCTTTTAATTTGAATTTTAAAAACCAAAGTAAAAGTTATGGATTCAAAACCATAAAGAGAAGAACAGACTTAATTTCTAAGATGAGAAGGAAAACAATATTTATAGGCTATGGACATGATTAAGGACTATTTGTAAAGAAGAAGAGAAATATTTTACAAAAAAGAAGGATACTTTATAATGCACCCAATATTTATAAATAATTATAGTTGTATTTCTATTTTTTTTGAAAAATCCATTTAGTGATTATTTTACAAAGAAGACCTAAGGAGAAATATTAATGAATGATAGGGAAACGAGTCTAAGATTTACAAAGGATTAATGAAATCCATTTTTAAAAGTAGCAACTATGACAAAAAAGACAATCATTTGAGGCTAGATGCCAACATATGGGAGGGAAAATAATCGTTAAAAAAGTTAAGTAAGAACTTAATAGTGGAACTAATTACAAGCTATAAGAATTCTGTAAATATAGTAATTCACAAGCCTATGAAATCAAAAGGCTATGGAAAGATTAAGGGACTAAACTAACCTTGAGCAACTAAAATAATTCTAAGAATAATAAAGGGAATAAGATGATTATTGAAGGTAATATTTTACAAGTTGTACATAAAAGATAATTATTCTACCAAAAGAATCTTTCAAAAATGATTAAATTACAGTAGGTGTTTTTTGGCCTAATGAAATAAAAGGATTAAGATCAAATTGCAGGACCTATACGTTTGTGACATTATTTTGAAATGAATGGAAAAAATATAAGATCATGAGTGGAAGTGTTTCAAAAAGGAGTCTATTTACAAGCATTTGAATCTATTGAAGAAGAATGTTATTTGCAATCTATGGGGAAGACTCTTGATTTCATGGTTTTTTTTTTTTAATTCTTGAAAATGAAATATTCACAAATGTTAGAGCTTTTGAAAATCATTATGTACCAAATGATAGACTTGAAGAATTTATTTTAAGATAGCTTGTCCCTTTTCTTTGTTTCTTTCTTTATTAAAGGAAGATTGTGAAATTTTTAGTTGACACTTGAGTTAAGATAAGGGAAGCTACTTTAGGATACATAAGTTAAGGGGTATGGATTATCCTAGAGGCCATTTAGGAATAGAATGAAAAATAATCTACAAATGTGGCCTATTTATAAAACTATCAATTAGAGAAGTGAATTCTTTTCTAATATTTATTTAAAAGGTGAGTGTAATTTACAACTTGTGGAAATGAATTTTAGGAATAATATTTATATGTTATGTACAATATTAAGTGAATCGATTTTTTTTTTTAATTAAAAAAGCTTAATAAGTAAGAAAATAATGCAATATAAAGGCATGTAGATGTAGATGCAGATGTAAAGGAGTAGTAATTAAATAAGTAATGTGATAATTAAAAAAGTTTAGTGTTATATCTTTATCGGAATTCTACCATTACAACAACTATTTTACATGGAAATAGAATTATTACACAGAAATATAATTTATAGGGAAATTCTATATTTATGAAGTGAAATTTATGGGGAAAAAGAAAATAGAGGAAAATTACTATTTTAACATAGGGAAAATATATTATTCCTTTTATAGTACAGGAGAATTCTAATGGAGTTACGATCTTTTATTGGCAATATGCCTCATTACTATTTATTTGCCAATCCAAAAGTTCACGTATGCAAAAGGATAAGTTCTAAAGGTCCTGGAGTTTGATAACCTCATACGTTTTCCAAGAAACGGTTCATGTTATATCAAAGTTTAAGTAGGATAGCCTAATCAATCTTGAGTGGTGGTTACATCGCAATACTAGAAGCCTACACAATGGCCCCTCATTTTAAGGTCTTGATATGGCTTAGATCTAACTGTGTCTACCATGTATTTAAGATGCAATAAATAAAACCCCCTAAAATTAATCCTAGAGGTTAGCTGCAACAAAGGGTTAGTAGCACTATTTATAATTGAAAATATTTTACATGAATAAATCACAATTTAACATGGGTATTTTGAAAGATAAATCTAATTTCAAAAAGTTTAAGTGACTAGCTCTCTTGACGGTCTCTAATGGAGTTGGCAAGTTATTAAGCCTAATTTTCTTGGTTTTTATTTTTCTTAATCCAATTAGTATTAAACCCTAACCTATTTAATACAAACCATTGGCTAAAGACTAAGGAAAACCTAATTTTTCCAAAGTTAAAAAATTTAGAGTTACCACTTGACCTGGATCGAGAAAAAAGAGTTTGATAAAAACCACTTGAGTGAATTGATTTTAATTTAGTTACTGGTGTATGTGAAAATCACTTTTGAAAATGATTTTTGAAAACTAAAGCTTTTACATTGAAGGGGCTTTCTTATTAAACCCTGAATGGGTACCACTTTTAACCCTTTGAATTATTTATTTATTTTTAAAGTACCTTTTTAACTTGAAAAAATAATTATAAATTTACTAATAAAGAAAATTAATTCTATTCATAAAAAAGAGAAGAAAATAAGAAATGAAATTTATTTACAAAATAGAAAATGAAAAAAATCCCAAATTTAAGTCGCCTTGTAGGTACATACGTATCCTTTAGTACGTATACGACTTCCTATAGTTCAATTCTAAAATTTTAGGTGTGTTACTTTATTTTATTTTTTAAAATAGTTAAATTTACGTTTTTAACCATTTTATTTTAGTTAGGAAAATCCTCAGGAAAAGGGTTTTTTATTTTTAAAAAACTCTAAAAGAAACCTTAAATTTTGAAAAAGAAAACACTTATTATTTTATTTAATTGGAATATATATATATATTTCTAAGTGACAAAGTGCTTTACGTACATATTTTATGGAAAAAAAAATTCTAATAGAACTATTTGAAAAGAAAAAGAAAAAACCTATCTGTTTTGAAAATTACTTATAGTTTTGGTTTATTATCACACTGTTGAAATATAAAGGAGGAAACAATAATTGAAAATAAATAAAATAATAAAAAAAAAGTAAAAAAAAAGGGGAAAGAAATGGAAAAAAAAAGTAGACAAACAAAAATAAGAAGGGAAGAAGGAAAAGAGATGTGGACTAGGTAGGAGGGAACATATAGGTTAAATCTTAGGCCTAGGTATCGGTTGAGATCTAGGTTGAGAATAGCAACAAGCAAGGGAGATGATTCAAGTGGTTATGGTGAGAATTTTGAGTAGGAAATTGAACTTTCATGACATTGTCATTATTGAAAGTTTGATTGATGACAATGCCTTGGGTTGTGCTTATGTTTTTGAAAAGTGCAGGTAGCAATGGTTATTGGTGGTGGTGGTGGTGGTGGTGGTTGAAGGTGGTTTGAAGTGAAAGAAGTGTGTATTTGGGGGTTTCTAACAATAAAGAACATCGTGGTGTGTTGGGCTTGGTACGGGGATGCGCAGTGATTAGGATTTTTTATGTTGGCCGTGGCTTCAAAACCTTAAGTTGTGGGTTTTCTCATTTGAAGTGGTGATTATTGTCTAGAGGGAGTGGAATTCGACAGCTAGGAGTATGGGGAGCTCATTAGTCTCAATGACTCCTCTTGAAATACTTCGTTCACATGATTTTTAGAGCGAGAAAGAATGGCTGCGTGCTATGAGATAAAGAGAGAAAGCTTCCATAAAAGCTTGTAGGATTTGTTTAATGTTTCCTGATGATCGAATGGCTTCTTAAGGATGATATTTATAGTTTTTAAGCTCAAAATAAACATGGCTAGCATCAAAACGCATTCAATTTGAAAATAAAAGTTAATGGCCTTTAGTAATTTTAATCTCGAATTCAAATGGAACAAAATTGTAATTTGGATGGTATTAATAATTGAAATGCATTTTGGAGCTTTATACTTGCCAAAAGCAATAATGGATAACTTTGTTTCTATGTGGTAGGGTTATTATAACTAGCTAATCATGTATAACAGGCGTGTTGATTGACCTAGAAGATGTCTTAAGTTGATGACACATGGAGGGATGTCGTTAAGAATAGGCATGTAAGGAAGAATGGCAAACTCAGTATCTTAAATGCCCGTATGTGACAGTAGATCAAACTTAATGTTCTCGGATCTTCTTGATAAAATTGCTTATTTGATCCTTTCTAGAGTGATTTTAGCAAAACTTTAGTGTTTGTATTAAGTTTGACAATGTTTTGAATGAATCCAAATGAGAAGAGAAGCTTTCTATTTATAAAGTTTGGGGATTAATCTTATTCGTTGGATGACTTTAAGATGGATAGTTGAGATCAAGCTTCATTATTGAAGCTTATCCTTTCCTTTAGCCTTTATGGGCTTGGATATAGGCTCAAGTATGGTTGAGGCTTATGGTAATTAAAGAAAGCCCATTATTATTATAATTGAGACTAAAGATCAACTAAGCCTTCTTAAAACCAATAAGACCAAATGAAACCCAAATAGAGCCTAAACAAGCTTAGAAAGACTTTTTTCAAGTCTACTTTTTATGCATAGGATAATTGAGCAAGGTTAAGAGTAAAAAATCCAATTTAATGATCTCCATTCTAAGCTTACTAAGCTAAATCTCTCCAAAATATCCCCAAATAAGCCGATTTCCTAAGCTCTATCACTACCCTAAGATATTGATCTATTATATTAAATTGGGTTAAAGGCCCAATTATTGAAATAACCCTCTATATGTTGTCCCCTGACCAAAAGTCCTTTGGATGCAGTCGAAGGGGAGGTTTGGGCATTTCTAGATGTTCCCTTAACTATTGTGTAGACGTATTAGATATTGATTTTGCTGCTTGATCTCTTGCAATATTGATGGAATAAATACTTCTTCTTGATTACTTGTAATTATGTAGTTGCCTTTATAACACTATCTTGCATTCACAACATGGAACCAATAATCTGATTTTTTCAAGTGATTTTCTTCTTTTCATGAGGCATTGTAGAGAGAATATAACCATTTAAGCATATGTTGAAATTCAAAGCTTCAAGAATATTTTTATTTGTAGATCTCATGTATGTCTCATATATATCAATAAATGGGATAATGTTGTCATAAAGTGGAGCGGAGTTCCAGTGGGAAGCAGTGGAGTGTAATAATATGTTTTTTTTTCTTTTATTATATATCATATTGAGTTCCATTTCAAGGTCTTTGAATTTTGTTCCTTTGCAATATACTGCATGAAAATTGTATTGGTTTTTTATTCCATTTTTCTTAACGTATGTAAATCGGATGCATGCGATAGTCTCATACAATATGTAAAATATGTGGAACAAAACTCTGAAGTTTGTCACTAAACAAATAGCAATATAATTGGCATTGCATTATAAGTCAATGAGGATTGGTTCTTAAGGTTGCTACCTTGCAACGTTTTGTTTATTTCCATCGAAAAGTGTAGTTTAAAGTGCTTTCACCATCATTTTCCTTGAGTATGGAATAGAGAAGATGTGTGTTGAAGATAAATAACCACCCAAAATCTATTTCACTCATAGAATTTGCAGGAATAAATCTTCCTTAATATATGTATATTCAAATCTTAATATATATTTTCTTTTCTTCCAAATCTTTCTTTGTAACCAAATGTTGCCATCATGATTTTACTTTAGTTCAAATCAAGTATATCTCAACAAATACTACTAGAATTCGTCAAATCCAAACTCTAAAAATTTCACTTTTATTTTGTATTTTTTTTTAGCTCTATATCCTTACAATCTTTCACCTCAACTTCTTTATATGTCCATGCAGTCAATTTTTCATGGATTTTTGTATGGTTTTATGCATGTTTTTTAGGTCCGGTCCTTAATCCTATCTTTAATTTAATGTTCTTAAATTTAGACCAATGAACTGATTATGCTTTTAACTGCTCAGATCTAATAAGTATTAAATTACTGGTATGATGAAGGATGAGATCAATCCTGTAAACAATATGGACGGGATTATAGAAGTTCGCACTTTTCATGCTCACAAGAATAAGGAGCTTCAACCAATGAGTTCTCATATGTTCATAGATTAGTATAAATCCTCTTGGTAGCAATCTTTTGTAAGTGAATTTGGCAACACAATCTTTTTCTTTTCTTTTTTTTTTTTCACTTTTTTGGAGTTGATGGATGTTAGTAATTTGACTTACCTTTGTGAAATATCTTTTGTCAACAACTAAATATTATTTCAAAATACTCAGCAGGGATTGGAAAAACTTTAGTGTTATTTCCACCTTTAAAAGTCACTTATCAAGCTTAAAGTTTTATTACCCTAAGGAGACAAAGTGGGAATACAAATCCAATCAAAGGATCCATTTGGTAGTTAAGCATCTACTCAATTGCTCCATCCTTAATGAGTAAGGAGTCACGTTACCCAAGAGGGTCAAAATTAAACAGGTGTTATCACCAACCTTAAATATAAGGCTATCGTTCAACAATTTAAGAAGATAAAATTTGTAAGAACTCAATAGAGATCAAGTAACATGAAGCTAAGGAGAACTAGTTCCTTAGGCATATTACCCTAAGATATCAAGATTACAACAATCCCAAGAGAGACGACTATCTAGACTTTTTACAAGTATACGTGCCCTACTTTAGAGTGCCAAGCATCGCTTAATTTCCCAAGAAGAGATGGCTATCCAGCCTTTGCAAAATTTCAAGTACCTTGCTTTAGAGTACAAAGAGTTGTTTGACTGTGTCCATCCATAACTAGCATAAGATCATTACTCAGACTTCACTTTATGCTAAGATGTCAAATAAGATTCATTCTGGAGCTTGTTTGGAGCTATGTCACAATGGAGTTTTTGAGAAGAAATTCTTTAAATTTGACACATTACAACATTGACTTCTTTCTCCTAGTTGATGTGGCATCATAACATGATAAGGCAGCAACTCATGATTCGACCTTTCTTGTCTTATCATGTGAATACCATTAGCACTTGCTTATGTAAGTGATGAATCATCAAGTAGAGTACATCATGGAGTTTGTGAGCTTGTTTTGATCCTTAATGATTAATATGATTTGATGTGGATGAATATACGACGTTTGGTATTGTACAAACCAAAGGGGTAAGTCTAAACCTTGAGATGAACCAAATGGTAAATGAAAGTTGAAGGTTGAGCTGGGGTCTTAATAGGCTTTAGGGTACTGAACCAACCCGACTACCAAAGCCGAGATCATCTACTTGCTTACTCATTCTGTTTGCTGAGCCGAATAACACTATTTCTTGCAGATAGAGTGCTAAGAAGCATAAGGCCGAGATAACAACTGATCCTCACCTATACTTGACCAATCACTTACTCAGATTCACGCTTGCCGATAGGCTGAAGTATCACGTTTTCGAGAGTTAGATTCACTCGGCTAAAGTCTATTGTCGACTTAGTAGCCAAGAGATCACTTTACCAAATGTTGGATCCACTCGGTACAACTTGGATGCTGAATGACCACATGCCGACTCCTCCTTGTAAAACGCACAGTTTTATATTTTTATACTTGTTTGTCTTTATTTTATTTATAGGCCTAATTCTTTAGGGTTTAAGGCCTTATATATTATTTATAGTTTTGCCACTAAGGTTTAGGATGTACTATAAATAGCAACTTTTGTGGTAATTCATAGAGATATAGAAGATTAATGAAAAGCCTCCTTTTGAGTCTTTTCTCTCGGAAAGTTCTTTCTCTTTTACTAGCTCTTATCAATCTCTTTAGCAAGGATTGTGGTAGGCAACCTTACTACGGACTGATGCGTCATATCTGGCGAGTTTTAGGTCCGTGTGTAGTTCTACGATGCATCATATCCATGGAATTAGTGTGCGGGATTGCTAAACCATTGACTCCCATTTACTTTTCGTTCCTTTGGTAGGATTGGACCCACCCCCCTATGGCCAGCCTTGTCTATCCTTGGCTCTGGTCCATATCATCTTGATATCAGAGCTCAAGGTTCTAGATAGGGCCAAGAGTTTTAGTCATTGTATCTGTTTTGTTTTGTGTTTGAGGAAGTGCTTACTTATTAGGTTTGTTTGGGATATTGAGGATTTGTTTACTAGGAATTAGTTTGGTTTCATTTTTATAGGTTGGGAATTCCAATCTAGATTGTTGCTAAGATATGACTTCTTCAAGTTGTTCAATTTGTTATCTTGTTTTAGTATTGCAATAGTAACCGAGACAATATTGTTGTGTTTGCCAAATTGAAAAGACCAAGTGTTTAGCGAGATTATATATGTCTGAGTTGATTTGTTAAGAATAGTTGTGTCAGATTTGAACTTAGTTAAGCTTCCGAGATATTTCAATTCAAATTACTAAAGTAAAGTGAAGTACCGTACTGTCATACTCCCAAGGTTACTAAGCTGAGTTGTTTGCCTATATAACTGCCAAGTTGTGCAAGCATTAGACCTGCTTCAACCAGATAGCCGAGCTAATTCTAGTATCCAAGCTGAGTCAAAGTACCAAAGTGAAGTGGAAGATCCGAGCTGTACAGGCCTTCGAGTTGTCGTATTGAATCACCAAGTGTTAAATAGTTCTAGTCATTGCCGACAAGACTTCTTGTGAGCTAAGCTAGTTTGCTAAGGTAATATCTTTATCTAACATAGCTTATGACAATCGAGGAAGATATGGTTATGACTATGGCTATGAACATATAAGGTCGAGAGTACCCATGTTTGATGGTTATGGACCCTCAGATGAATACTTAGATTAGGAATTTCGAGTCAACAAAGTCTTTGATAAGTACCCATATCTTGAACGTAATAAGGAATATATCATAAAGGACTAACTTCAAGGTCTTGCCAGGACTTAGTAGAAGAATGAATTAAAGCGAAGGATCCTTAGAGGAGTGAATTTTACATGGAGCTCAATGAGACTTTCCATGAGAGAAAACTTTATACCTACATCATATCAAGACGAGTTGTATGAAGAGTTATCTACCTTGAGGCAGGGATGAATGATTGTCTAAGAATTTGCTTAGGAGTATAAAGTGCTCCTACGATGATGTGAATTGTATGAATCTCTTTCGTGTATTATCTCATGATTCATGAGAAGGTTGCGGCCGGAGATAGCTCGACGTATTAACCCCTCAAGAGTAAGGAGCTTAAATGAAGTTATCCAACTAGCCTTAAGAGAAGAATCCGCCAATGGTACCGACCATTATGATATGTAGGAGCAGCTCGAGGTTATACTTGGTTAGCTTGAGCAGCTTAGAGAAGAAATGAAGTGGCAAGGGAATACTTAAATAGCAAAAGCCGACGAGAAGGAAGGCTAAGGAGAGGAAGTAGAATAGGAAGAGGTGAAGGTTGCTGGAGAGACGGGCAGTAAAGGTGAGAAAGGCCGAGGTGAATTGTGGTTAAACCCCAATGTTCCTGAACTGATTCCATTACCCATTATAAAGGCTACAAATGGTAGCTCTAAGAATTACTATGTTAGCTTTCCTCATATCGGAATTTTGCATCTAAGTCATTTGATAGGTTTACATGGCATTGATATTAGAAAATATAGCATTGCACCTGTGAGCTATTATCAATTGTGGATTGGAGTTTATCGAAGCCGAGGTAATGGATACATATACTGAGGATACGTCATGTTAACCTTGGGACTCTCCTGTTGGAAAAAGTTGAGATGTATAGATGGAAGGAGAAGGTAAAGCCAAATTACGAGGAAACAATGCTGATTACAATTGATGAGGAGATCATGAAGTTCGAGCTAGCCGAGCTTGAAGAGGTGGAAATACTTACCATTAAAGAGTTATCTTACGTCCCGCCGACATAAGATCTGCAAGCCCTTAATTCTTTGTATGAACCTGAGATCATATTGCTTCTTGTAATTGATAATTGCTAAGACTACTAAGGTGTAGTTGATTAGATCCATGATAAGTGGAGGGAAAGATCCGCAATAAAAGGTATGATTGATAGAGCCCATGACGAGTAGAGGGAACATCTGCTAGTGATGCCCTTGTTACAAGAACTACAATGTACTATGTTTAAATTTAATTTTTTTTTATTTGTGTTTGACCCCAGAGGGATCCGAAGCAGCCATTTACTAAGTTTCGGGTTGAAACTTCTCTAAGGGAGAGGAAATGATAGGCTTCAGGGTATCAACCCAACCAAACTGCCAAAGCCGAGATCATCTACTTGCTAACTCATTATATCTGTCGAGCCAAATAACACTATTTCTTGTAGATAGAGTGCTGAAAAGCATAAGCCTGAGACAATAACCGATCCTCACTTATGCCTAACTAATCACTTACTTGGATTCGTGCTTACCGATAGGCCAAGGTATCATGTTTCCGAGAGTTAGATTTACTCTGCTAAAGTTTGTCGTCGACTTAGTGGCCGAGAGATCACTTTACCAAGTGTTGGATCCACTTAGCACACCCTGGAGAAACTATTGCCAACTAACTTTAGAACTTGGCAATGATGGGTCGACCTCTCTAGTATCTTAGCCAAGCATTACTAGACTACCTCTAAGGCATGCCAAATGACCACATGCCAACTCTTCCCTACAAAACATACAGTTTTATATTTTTATACTTATTTGTCTTTATTTTATTTATGGGCCTAATTCTTTAGGGTTTAAGGCCTTGTATATTATTTACAATTTTGCCACTAGCGTTTAGGACGTACTATAAATAACAACTTTTGTAGCTTTTCATAGAAATATGGAAGATAAATGAAAACCCCCCTTTTTAGTCTTTTCTCTGGGAATGTTCTCTCTCTTTTATCAGCTCTTATCAATCCCTTTAACAAGGATTATGGTAGTACGTCATATCTATAGAGTTAGTGCGTAGGATTGCTAAACCATCGACTCCTGCTTACTTTTCGTTCCTTCGGTAGGATTGGACTCACCCTCTACGGCTGGCCTTATCTCTCCTTAGCCTTGGTCCGTATTAGGTCATATACCGATGATGGATATGACATACCAAAGCCTTACATGAGATCGGGTTACACTTAATATGACACATAAGCATGGCTGGAGGTCACTCGCTACTAGTCTACACTTAGTAGGCTAGATAAGAGTAGTTGAGAGTAAGAAAAGAAAACACTTAGCTGACAAAAAGGTATCTGAATATCAATTGTATTAACTATTGCAATTATTACAATATACAAATATTTATATGACCCAAGTAACGTAAATCGTAGGTTAGAATAAATTACAAAAAATGATTTTTACTAGTAAAGAAAAGGGAATAATTTATAGGGATAACATTGTAATCAGATAAAAAGAATATTCGATGGTGGAAGGATAGTATGAATGTCAAAAAAGGCAATATGCACATCATTTGCTCATTCTATGGTCCTAATGACACTACTGGCAAAGCAGGGCAGGTTTTGAGCAGGCTAGGTTAGCATCAGCAACTTGGACATTCGAAAGTAGGAATGGTTTAAGTAGTGGCTCATTCTCGAGAGGTTATCTCTGAACACTTATCGACTCGGCCTTGGTACAGATCAAGTTAATGGTATTTTAGTTTGATACTTGGGCAAATGTATTGTGGAGCGCTTAGCTCAATACGTTGGCTGGTCACCTCTCCAACTTCTTAGATGATGTGGAGAGCAAAGAAACTTGGTAGGTCAAACTAGGGAATGCATTGCTCCTCAGTGTTCAACTTACTCCGAACTGCTCGGCGAACTATCTAAGCAAGTCGTCAAGTTCAGGAGCATGTGATTGGTCCATAATCTCTATCATCTCCTCCGAGTTGTTTCAGATTTGGGATCAAATGTAGCTCAGCTCTATGTTGCTCATCTTCGGGAGTATACTGGTGGAGATCAGCAATGTTGAATGAGTTTGAGACTTTGTACTCTTCAAGTAGTTCAATCTTGTAGGTATTAGGATTGATCTTTTCAAGTACTTTAAAGGGTCCATTGGCTTTGGGAGATTAACCTGCTCTTCCTTAAGTTAAGGAACTGTTCCTTATTGAGGTGGATCCAGACCAGATCACCTGGTTGAAATTTTCTTTTCTTTTGTCCTCAACCTTATTCTTCGAGCTTAGTAATGGCTTGGCTTAATTGTTCTATGACCTTCTGGTGCATGGCTCTGATGGCCTCAACTCTTTTTACGGCTGGCTAGTCATCATCTAGGCTTGGAGAGGTGTTAAGTCCATTAGGAGCTTAAGGTTTAGCCTATAGGTGACCTCAAAATGAGGCATGTTTGTTAAGTTATAGGTAATCCTATTGTAAGCGAACTCTTACCAAAGGTGGAGCTTGAAGCAATTGAGTGTATTTTTCAAGTGTTGGGTTAATCAAGTGAGGTTCGACTTGAAAAGCTACCTCTTCTAGTTCCCAAAAATGAATCAGCCCCCCCTAATTAGGTTTATTTGAATCTTTACCTAAGGAAGTGATAGGATATGCCTAATCTGATTGGTGATGATCTCTTACTCTCTTAGGTTGAAGTAACCTAAGTAGGCTTAGGGTTAATGGGCTTGGCAATAAATTTCATTGTAAAATGCACAAAGTTGGATGAGCAGGCCATTTTTGGAATAATTACAAAGAAAAAAATATTACAAGAATGGAAAAAACAATTATCCACAACAAAATTGTAAAAAAACCTATTAACTTTAGATCTATATTTACAACATTGATAAAATTACAAGAGAAAACAAGGAAACTCTAAGTTGCCATCTCTTTTTATGTCATCTTGCTTGATTATTTACTGATTTTAAATGTCGTTTATGCATAAAGGGTGGGTTCTAAAGGTCTTTAAGCTTTGTAGCTTTATGCGTTTTCGAAAAAATGGCTCATTAGTCACATTGAAGCTTAAGTGGGGTGGCCTAATCAACCTTGAGAGGTGGTTATACCATAACATATGAAGCCTAAATAATGGCCCCTTGTCCTAAGGTCCTAATACGACCTGAGTTTGACTGTATCTACCATGCATTCATGATGCATTTAATAAGTCCACCACCCCCTTCCCCCCTTCTTCCCCCCAAAATTGAAAAATTTAAACCCCAAAAGGTTAATTGCTAGAAAAAATAGGTTAGTACAACTATTTACACTTTAAGGAAAATTTACAATGATAAATTACAATTTAACTTAGGTAATTTGAAAAAATAAATCTAACTTAGGAAGATATAAGTGGCTAGCCCTCTTGATGTCCCTAATAGAGTTGCCAAGCTATTGAGCCTGAAATTTTCAATTTTCTCATTTTCTTTTATTTGATTTAAAATAAACCCTATACCTATTTAGTTTAAACTCTCAACTGAAATTAAGAAAAACTCGGTTTCTTGATTTTGGAAACATTTTGGAGTCACCACCCAGTAAAACCAAGAAAGTTGATTAAATTAGAACTAATTAAGTAGATTAATTCTAATAAGCCATTAGCTTATGTAATTGAAAACTTTTTGGAAAAGATTTCAAGAAACCAGAGTTTTTGAGTTTAGGAGCTATCCTATTAAACCTTGGTACCACTTTAAGTTTTCGACATTAATTATATTGTTCAATTACCCGTTTAAGAGAAGCGATTTCTATTCACAAATAATAAATGGAATATTATCCATTTACAAAAAAAAAAAAATAGGAATTGAAGAATTATAAAAAGAAAAAAAAAGGTTTTCCATATTTTAAGTCGCCTCATAGCTTCTTACGAGTGCCAAGGTACCTATTATTCGGGACTAAAATTTCGTAGTTCATTCCGAAAATTCATGTGTATTGATTTATTTTTGACTTGAAAAGGCCAGGTTTACGTCTTAATTTGTTTATTTAACTATAAGAAAATTTCTTCTAAAAAATTCCTAACTCAGATGTAGATAACCAATTTTTATCTCATATTATTTTAAAGTTCTTAAATAAATAAAAAAGGCCTTAATTAAGAAAAGTACAAAAAATGGAAAAGCTTGAAAAATAAAAAAATGAAAAGATACAAAACATAGAAAAATGGAAAAAATACAAATAAAAAAAGGAAAAACATATAATTTAAGAGAAATAAGGGTCATTGGGCTTCATTTCAAGGGTCTTTGAGTTTTTTAAGGTCAAAGGGCTCAATTAGAAGTTAAGCAAGCGATGCAATTTGATAAAATTACAGTTTATTGCAAACAAAAGAAAAAGGGAATTTCATTGAAAATTAATTTTTAGACTAGGTTTAGCCTGCTTGTTTTAAAATATTTTGAAAATAGATAATTTAAATTGATCGTAGTTTCAAACAGTGCTTTAATTAGACTTAAATTGAACATTTTATAAGCAGTTCAAGTTTTAAGTAAAGCCGAACACTAAACTAAATCAAACTGAACTCGTAATATTATCAAATTGGTCTATTTTTTATATTTCTATTTCACATATGCCTAATAGACTAAATAATTACGTGTAAGGATAAATTGACTTTTCCGAATTCAAAAGGATTGGGACTTTTATTAAAAATTGGTAAGTTAAATATTATTTTTGTTAAAACATGATAGGAATCAAGTAGTAGCATAGCTAGTTAAGGCTTTAGATTAAAAGGTGAAGATCTTGTCTTCAATTCATGGAATGTGTACAATACATCTTTCATTTTCTTCTCTCACCTAGACACTTGTCTATCCCTCATTGGTACATGTGTCCATGTTACCCACTACGACATCACCACATCATCCACCACGTCATCGTGCCTTGCCATCACCACGTTATGCTATGTCACCACCACATCACTTACCAACTTACTTCTAACTATGGTAGACATACTTCTATGAGCGTTGGATATACTTTGATACACTCCTACGCATAATAGGCACACTCCTAGCACATGGTAATTATGTTTTCTACACATAGCTTTATATTTAGCGTCATATATTGTCTAGGTTCGTTCAGCCCAAACATGGATGACAATCATACTGTATTTAATATTTTCCATCCTTTACTTGACCATGATACCTATTAATAGAGGATTCCATTTTACTACAAACTGTTAGCTATCACTTAATAATTATACACATAAGCTTCATTACGTACTTTCTCTCCCATCGTCGCCCGTAATCATCACCAAATCTTTAGGAAACCATTCAATTGTAGCTATTGTCTAATCCAAGATTAGAATTTCTTTATTTTTTTTTATGTTTATTTTATTAGTTCATTAGTTTTTTTAGATTTATTTCTTTATTTTCTAACTTTTTTCTTTTCCTCTCTCAATGCTGCTTGCAACCATCGCCAAACTTACATAAAGCTACCCCTACCAACACTTTCTCTCTCTTATGTAAATCACATACCTAGCATATGATTAAGACACTTGACCCATCTTTGACCCACGTACAACCCATTTTGACTCAAGTTTGTTCTTTTTTCTTTTATTATTATTTTGTTAGTTCAGTTTATTAATTTTAGGGGTAGGGGCATGTATAGTCCTTGGGTGTTGTGGGGTAACTACCTCCCGAGGATGAGTAAGGTCCAAATTTAATAATAAAAAATAATAGAAAAAGGGATCAGGGGCATTCTAATCCTTAGGGTGTTACGATGTAACCATTACCCTTAAGACTAAAGAGGCCTACTTAGTAAATAAAAAAATAATAAGAAAAAGAATAAAATTTGCTTTAAAAGTGAAAAAAATTATTTTATAAAAAAGTAAATTAGTGAGGCTTTTCAAAATAATAAACCTTATTTATTTTTTTATAATAAACTTTTAGGACTCTTCTTTAAAGATAAGCCAATATATTATTTTTACAAAGTTCAGAAGTTAGGGCTTTTCTAAAAAACAAAGAAACTATTTTCTCACTTAGAAAAATTAGTCTTTTTCATAAATAAAAAGAAATTAATCAAATCTTTCATCCAAAATTAGGATCAAATAAGCATTTTTTCAAAAAATAACTACATGAATAAAATTAAGGCACTTTTCGTAGAATTTTTCTAAAATCAAATAAACCGGTTAATGATGTAAACTTGACTTATTTTGAAAAATTAAAATGAACCAAACAAATAAAGTTTTACAAAAAAAAAAATGGAACTACCATGGTCTAATTTCGAATAGTGGATATGTAGATACCTACGAAGTGATCATAAAATAAAGAAAAATTTTATTTTTTCCCATCTTTCCTTGAAAATAAAGAAAATAGAAAAGTGTTTCCTTTAAGCCTATGGGTTATTTTAAAAGTTAAAGCCCAAATTAATATTTCAATGTGGTAACCTTAAAGTTTTAATAATTTAGCCTTTAAACTGGTTATCATTAGTTTCTTAAAAAAATTTTAAAAAGATTTTCATAGTGCGGACAGTAGCTAAATTAATACCAATTCACTTAGTTAGTTTCAATTTACTCAATTTTTCTCGGTTTCATTGGGTGGTGACTCCAATTTAACAAATCTATAAGAAATCACTTTTTCTTAACTTTTGTTGAGGGTTTGAATTAAGTCAACATAGAGTTTATTTTAAACCAAGTTAAGAAAAATAGAAAACTGAATTTTAGGCTCAACATCAAGTTTGTGATTTTTGGAAAATTCTAAAGGTTCCCAATTTTGGAAAAAGGACTTATTATTTCATATTGTAGAAAATATTTTTCTAAGTGAGAAAGGTTTTTTTTTTTTTTGAAAAGTTTCTGAAGAAATTTATGAGAAAAAGAAAATTATTATTAAAATTGAAAGGCTTAAGACAAGATAAAAGGTAAACTTTCTTTCCTTTTTTTTTTAAATTATTTTGACTTTTTTTTGTAACATATTAGTGAAACAAAAGAAAAAATAAATAAATGAATAAAAAAGAATGAAGAACAAGAAAAGAATAAAAGATTAAAATAATGAAAGTAAAAGATTGGGTCAAAAGGTTGGTTTTTTTTGTCCTTTACTTTATTATTATTATTATATATAAAAAAGTAACTAACTTAGAAAAATTGTAGGTTAGATGAGTTGGTTTGGCATGGTTAGGGTCTGGCATAGCTGTTTCGGTTGGATGGGCCAGATCTAAGTTGCCAAATGGGTCATACTCTAAAATAACTACATCAACCAATTCCACTTCTCACAATGATTTTTTATTAGAATTTCAAGTGGGTGATTGGACTTTCGTGAGCTTCTAATTGATGAAACGAGTCTTAGTAAAGGTGTAATGGCATGAGAAGTTTTTTTTTTTATAATTGTTCAAAAGAGGAGGCAGCAGTGGCATGTGAGGCGCTACTTAGGCGGCCATGGCCAAGTAGAGTGATGGTTGGAAAATGGGGGTTAGAAGCTTGGGGAGGCTTGCTATGGTAGAGATTTTCTTTAACTGATAATCTAATTGAAGAAAAACTAAAATGGGGGGTGGGGTGGAGGGGGAAGGGGAGCTCAAGTTTAGAAAGAGAAAGTTAAAAAAGATGAGTGATTGAGAAGAAATGAGTGAGAATTGATGCTTGGGAAGCTTGTTTGAGCTCCTATTTATACATGCAGATGATGGAACAAGCTTGGTAACTCAAGGAAAGGGATTAAATTCAAAGACCAAACTTAATGGGTTTTGACCAGTTTTAATTTGGATTCAATGCAAAATGTTGTAACTCGAGTGTAATTGTTGGTCAAAACATGTTAATGGAGCCTCAATCTTGCCAAAAACATAGGTTAGAAGCTTCGAATCTTTAGTATTGAGCTTGAATCAAGCTAATCAAACTCGGAAAAAAAAAGTATGCATTTAAGGTTTTTTTTTTCTAATTTTGAATCTAAATTTGACCCATTATTTTTTTTAATTTGGACAATATTTTGGGTCTATTCGTAATAGGCTACGTATATTACATGATTCCACCATTAGTTTGGGTAGAATAGTATGGAAATCACCAAAAAAAGATGGCTTAAACATAAGCCACTAAGTTGTTTTTGGTAAAAGTGTAGTTGGGGAAAAGGTAGGAACTCGAAGGAATTTGATGGAAAGAACTGGAAAGTAGGCACGTCATGTGCCTACCTTATACGTGACTTACACATAGTCTATTCAAAAAATAAGGTAGGCACAACATGCCTATTCGTTGTAAGCTTTGAACAACAATCAAGGCTTTAGCCCTAATTCCAAACATAAACTAGGTCTAGTACTTAGTCCGATCTAGTACCTCCACCTTTTTTTATAATAATAATAGCAAATAAAAATAAAATAAATGAATGAAATAAAAACACACTTTACTAAACCTGGTTCCAATCTAAAATTGACCAACCCTAAAAAATTAATTTCCATTAGAGCACAATAATAATAATAATAATAATAATAATAATAATAATAATAATAATAATAATAATAATAATAATAATAATAATAATAATAATAATAATAATAATAATATTATTATTATTATTATTATTATTATTATTATTATTATTATTATTATTATTATTATTATTATTATTATTATTTTGCACTTACACCCATCGTTAAAAATTAAATGAACTGTTTCTAAATAATTTAAAGATCTTAAAAAGAAATAACCTGTTCTATGTAACTTAATGACATAAAATAAAAATCTAAGGCTTTTTATTTTCTTAAATAATTTATCATTCATAAAAATTTTGTATTTTTTTCTTTTTTATTTCATGAAATGCTACACTATAAAAGGGAGGCAAAAATGAGTTGTTTATAACCAAGATGAACCACCATCGACCTAATGCCTTAAAGAAGGGGCTTAAGATATTAAGTCCCTACTGAGAAAAAGGCCACGGGCTGGTGATGAGGTAAAGGTCTAAGCTGGGTGCTTGGCTAATGGGCACGTGTTTTTTTTGCATAAATGGCATTGTTGAACTAAGGCTTATACGTCCTATTTCATAGTTGGCTAATAATATCTAAGGAGAAAGGCTTGTATATGATTGTTATTGATGCCAAAGTGAAGCTCTTCAAGGACGTAGTGCCCCTCTTCAGTAGTTAAATACTAGAGGAGGGGAAAACTCTATCCATGCTTATATAGGATGCTGTCTATAATGGTGTAATTGGTAGTGTTATATGCAAGCTTCTTAGCTTTGCCTTTATCTTCAATAAGGATGCTTGTATTGAGATATTTGGTGATGGGGGTCATCCAAGAGGTGTTAGTTGGTATGGTCGTGATTTTGAGGACTTACTGGAAAGATTTGTCTATTCTCTATTGTGGCATGAATTGGAGAAAAACCTGCCTAGTAGATTCCTAAGGGGTGGGTAGTGGTGTGGAAATGAGATTGGAGAGTCTATCCACCTCTAAATTTTTTATTCGGAGGATCTTGGTAATTGTCCACAAGGAGAAATTCGAGGCTAGGTCTCACACCATCTGTAGATATTTAACCATGCTTTCTCCTTTAGTTTCATAATCTCCTTTAACTTATTGAACAACTAGCATAGAGTGGGAGCATATATTGATTTTTTTGACACTTACATCCATCGTTATTCATGATCTTGCTATGAGGGCTTTGTATTTAGCTTCACTATTGCTTGCATGGAGCCCAAATTTGAGGGCATATAATAACCCGGTGCTGAAGGGACCTTATAAGACTATTTTGGCTCTACTCCCTCCTCTTGGGTGTATCATCCACGATGGGTGGTTCTACTTCATTAGTGTAGAGCATTTATGCTTTGATGGCTTAACAAGGGTGGAATCGAACTCCATGAGTACTCAACTCGAGTGAGTAATTGACCATTTGTCTAGAAGTGTCAGGCTTCTATAGGAATGTTCTTATAGGCTGATTAGTTAAGCCGATGATGGGATGCTCTTAGAAGTATGGGTGAATCTTCCTTTCAATTATAACGAGGACAAGAGTGAACTTCTCAATTTGAATGTATTTGGCCTCAAGGCCTTGAAGGATGTGACTAACATTGTACACAAGCTTGTGTTCATACCCTTATGCTTGGACTAATACTAAGGAAAGCAAAGTATAAGTGGAGTTCTCTACTAAGACTGCTTTAAATAGCATTGGTGGGTTGTGGAGGAATTCCTTTAACTTCCTAAAAGTGAATTCACATTCGGGTGTCTAATAGAATTATGATGGATTCTATAAGAGCTTGAAGAAGTCGAAGCATTTGCTGGCGCTTTATGAGAGGAAGCGATTCAAGGTAGCTATCTTGTTAGCAAGTCATTGGACTTCTTTGATTTTATGTGAGGCCTTAATGTCCTTGATTGCTTGGATCTTATCAAGGTAGGCATCAATGCCTCTTTCCATTACCATGTAATCGAAGAATTTATCTGATCCCACCCTGAAGATCCATTTATAAGGGTTGAACTTCATGTGGTATTTCCTTAGCATATTAGAGGTTTCTCGAAGGTTGACAATGTAGTTGGCCTTGGTCTTACTTTTGACAATCATGTCATCAACATAGACCTCAACATTTCTTCTAAGTTAAGGTTTGAAGACTGCAGTTACAAGGCATTGGTAAGTTGATCCAGCGTTTTTTAGCCTAAAGGGCATAACCCTATAACGGTATGTGTCAAAGTTTATAACAAAGGAAGTGTGAACTTAGTCTTCAGTGGCTATACGAATTTGGTTATGGCTGGAGTAGGCATTCGTGAAACTTATTGAAGCATGGCCTAAGGTAGAGTTGATGAGTTGGTCAATTCTTAAGAGAGGGAAGTAATCATTAGGTCATGCCTTATTCAGGTTGGTGTAGTCAAAACAGATTCGTCAATTGCTACTTGACTTCTTGACGTAAACTGTATAGGTAAGCTGAGTTAGGTATCTTTCTTCCCTGATAAGGCTAGCCTTCAAAAGTTTCTATACCTCCTATTCAATGGTAACTTGTCGTTCTGACTATGTTGCCGCCTTTGCTATTTGATGGGTCAAATGCATACGTTGACCCTTAAGTGGTGTGTCGCCTTAGGAATGTTGATAATTTCGGCATTTTGTCTAGGGATGTCACAGAGATGTTTAAGTTATTGCATAGGAACATGGTCATTTCTTCATTTTCTTTAGGGGATAAAGAGGTTCCTATTCGAGTTGTTTGGTCGGAGTGGTCACTGTACTAGATGATTTCAGTTTTTTCAACTAGGTCGCTGTACGGGGCCTATGAGGTCGTTGAGGAAGATTTGATGTACATGATTTTGTCTTAGGAGATATTGTTGAGGTACAGGTATAGGAGAGCTCCTAGTTCCCACGTGCAAATATAACCTTCGTAGGTGTGGGAAACTCCATCAAGAGGCATCTTTGACTTATGTATACGTTGAACTTGTTAAGGTTAGATCACTCGAGGATGGCATTGTATAAGGATTAGTAGTTAGTGACTACGAAGTCATGAGGTGTGAGGTGATGTGGTCATCATCGCCTAATTTGACAGAAAGTGTGATTAGTTCTTTTATTGGGATTTTCTTGCCTGCTAAGCCTACTAAACTTTATTTGTATGGTTGAAGTTACTCATTGACCTTATCCTTCATCTGTTTGTAGGCTGAGAAGAAACATATGTCGGTTGAGCTTCTATTGTCCATGAATGTCTTAGGGACATCAAAGTATCCTATTTCGGTGTTGATGTGAAGATACTGGATACTTATTCTGTCATCCTTAGTGAATGATATGGTGTTGTCCATTGATGGTTTCTTTGCTTGGAATGACAATACCTCGTGCATTGTTTGGGTAGAGTGGTCTTAGTTTGGTAGACCTCTTCATTATGTATGGTCTTGTTGGTTTTGCTACTTCGGCTATGGTTATTGTTGCTATTGTAGTTCTTGTATGCGATGCCATTGGGCTAGGCAAGGGAGATTTTGCTCATTAGCAATGAGATGGTCAATGCGGCCTTTGTGAACAAGACCTTTGCCTGCATTTTTAAGGTACTTACATGCATTTGTATTATAGCCTCATGCTCTATGGTAGTTATAGAATTTTTTGAAGTGGAGGCTTCGAGTGTTTCTCTAATGTGTTATGTGAATGATGGGCATTCATAGACTTCATAGTATACCTTACCAAAGGGGTGGGTAAATAGTATGTAGCTAGTGAAGTTTGCAATTTTTACCTATGTCTTCCTTATTGTTCCTAGGAGGAGGAAGGTCGATCCTCTTGAGGGCTGAGGTGGTCTTTGACTGACATAGTACTTTGCTTATCACTTTCGAAGAAAGTGTGAATAGCATTCTCTTGTGCTAAGCACTACTCGACAAGTGTCATAAATTCCTTAAAAGTCTCTAATTACCGTAATGCTGTAGCTTAAAGAGCTTGCTACTTGGGTCTAAGCCATACATGATGGCTTGGATGTTGTGCTTGATTCCACTGTGGAGATGAGGAGTTTGGCACAATTGAAGTGCTCCAGATAGGCTCAGAGTGCTTCAGTGGGGTGCTGGTGCACGTTGTACAGGGTAGATGAGTCCCTGTATGGTACTTTGCTACCAAGGAAGTGTTATTGGAATTTGTTGGCTAAGTTGTCAAAAGAATGAATGCAACTTCCTGAAAGTTGATTAAACCAGACCAACAAAGTCTTTGTTAAGGTACTTAGAATGGCCTTGCATATTATAGCATTAAAGAAATTATGGAGGCTCATTATTGTGTAGAAGTATACAGATGATCATCGAGATCAATAGTTCCATCGTAATTGTTGAGGTACAAGAAGTGTATGCCTTACAATAGGGTTTCTCTAAGGATGCTTGTAGTGAATGGGCTTTTGTTAATAGCCACGCCCGATTGCCACGTAGAAGACTCAAGGCATTTCTAGTCGTGCAAACTAGATGTGCAGTGTATGGAGTAGGTCAAATATCATCTAAGTTTTTATGCAAATATTTGGGAGAGAGGGCTCTCCGAGCTCTACTTGTTTACAAATGAGTACCGGGGAAATGTGCCTTGCTGTGATTGTTGTTAAGATGCTCACGTAGGTCCGATAGTGGATGTTGTTTGGAAGGAACGACATCACATAGGCATACAGGGTTTGTGGATGGTGTAAGTGAGTACCTGGGGTGCTTACTTTGGTGGGTTAGAGAGCTAGAGAGCTAGTAGTTGTATCATCAAGGTGAATTCTATCATCGGAATTCAGTTTTTCTTTTTGTTCTTGGGTATTATTGGCTTGTTACCTTAATTATGCATTTTCCTATAATATTTTGGCATTGGTCTCCATGAGCTGTTGGAGCATGGTTTTTACTTGCTCTATGTTTTAAGGTTGTGGTCTTATTGGCATGGTGCTGGGTCTATGTTGGTTTAGTTACCACCGCCTATCAGGGCAAGGAGTGGGTGTATATTTTTGCTCTTTGCCATGTTGAGAAATTTACATAAACTGTAAGCACTGAATGGTGATGGTTGGTAATCACTGTTTGTTCTCCTAGGCTAACTCCAAGCAATCCTTTAGCCATAGACAATGAGGAACTTGTACAAAGCCCCTTATGGCTAAGCCAATAAGGGCCCTCCGACAATTAAGTTAGTGAGAAGGGAGAGGTAATGCAAGTAATAAGAATAAGTTCATCGGATGGGGGTTGAAAATAAATAGTATCAATCCCCTTACCTAAAGAACTTACTCTTATTTATAGGTTAAAGGTATTTACTACTATTGACATGTGGTAAGCTTTGGTTGGTTAGCATGTGATCTGATGAGGTGGCATTGCATATGCTTAATGGGACATACTTCCTTCTACCCATTGGTGGAGGCTGATGGGATGGGCCTATCCCATTGGTGGAAGGTAGTTACCCTAGTTTGGCAGCTAGGCAATGGGTCACATGATAGGAGGTCAATTATCATTAAATGAAGAGAGAGAAAGACTGAATAGTTGCGGTTTCTAAAGAGAACAAGGACAAGCCTTACGTGAGTACCATATGCAATGGTTGGGCATGTCAATAGTGCTAAAAGGCTTTTTAAAGGTAAGGTAAGGCTCAAACACACTTAGGATACTCATGTGCTTCTCGATGGGCTTTCATGGTTTGGACCAGGTTTCTCGACGATTTGTAAGGCCTAGTCTAGGCATTTCGGTAGGCTTAGGTCTTAGGAGTTCTTGTGATGAGAATTAACTGTTAATAGGGTCTTTTCAAAATTAGGTTGTTATTAAGGTTTTTCAAAAAATTGGAGATAAAGATTATGATTTTCTTAGGTTTTTTTAATAAAATAATAAAATGGTTAACAAATGTAAATTTGACTTAATTTTTAATAAAAAGAACTAACCTACTAAAGTTTTTTTTTTCTAAAATAAATAAGAATTATGTCCATTTGATCATGATTAGTAGATACGTAAGTACCTTCAGGGTAATTGTTAAAAAATATATATTTTTTAAATTGTAATAAAAATAATTAAAAAGTCATTTTCATGGATTTTCATATTTTTGCATGTTTTCACATTTTTTAGAAAAATTCTGAAAATAAAGGCTCATTACTTTTTTTCTTTTAAAATTTTTAAATGGAGATAAGTGTTTTAATAAGTTAACCTGTCGAGCTTGGTTTTTTACCCTCCTGATTCTCTTTATAAAATTAGGTTTTCTCTAAGCTAACTAATATTAAACCCTTACCCGTTTAATACTAACCCTTGATTAGGGTTTAAAGAAAACCGTTTTTCAACTTGAAAAGATTTGGAGTCGCCATCCAACTGGAGTCAGGAAAATGGGTTAAGTTATAACCAATTGGGTGGATTAGTTATGACTTGGCTATCGGTTTATCGATTTAAAAAACCAAGTTATAAAATAGTTTTTTTGAAAACCAGAGAAGCTGGATCCGGGGGTTAGGACTTTCAAACCTTTGCGGGTACTATTGATTTTCCAAAATTAACTTTAATCTTAAAAAATCACCTTTTTTATTTTATAAGATAAAACTCAATTTAATTAATATAATTGGGCAAATGAAATAATATAAACTAAAAAGGGAAAATTTGGTTTTCTTCGTTTTTGTCATCGCCTTGTAAGTGTTTACGTACCCACTATTCGGTATCAGATGTACGTAGTTCTTTTTATGAAAACTTTAATGGATTAAATTGATTTTAATTTTAAAAACACATCAAATTTACCTTTTTTTTAATTTGATTTATCTAAAGAAATTTCTAAAAAAAAAAGAAAGTTCTAAACTGAAATTTTATTTATTTATTCTTTTTTTTTTAAATTCTGAAAGGGTCCTAATTTGAAAATGAGGGATTTATTTTTTTATCTTTTTTAAAATCTAAATTTTTCTAAGTGATAAAACAAATAATTATTCTTATTTTATTTTATTTTTTGTTTATTTATCACTAGTTTATTTACTACCTGTTATATTTTATTTATTTTTATTAAACTAATAAAAAAATACTTCTTCCTTTTCTTCTTCTTCTTTTCTTCTTTTTCTTCTTTTTCTCTATCCTTTTTTTATTATATTACATTTGATTACATATCATAAAAAAAATAAAAATAAAAATAAAAATAAATTGAACTATCAAAATATATAAAAAAGGGGGTCGGATTGTATGCTGAATGGGAAGTAAGTTAGTTCGAGTTAGATCGGGTCAGGTCGAGGATTCGGGTTAGGTTATGTAGATCACCAATGGCAACAATAGCGGGGCTCGATTTGACTTGTTTCATCCACCAAAATGAGCAGGTAACAATCTTTTTATGAGTATTGGATTGGGAATAGGGGGTAGGTTCAGTGCCTTAGTGTTTTAGAGTTGTTTGGGTAGTTTTCGGAAGTTGGCCATAGGCGATGGTGGTGGTTCGGCTGTATAGGGGTTGCTAGGTATGATTGATCGATTGGGGTAGGTTTTTTGGAGTGTAGAGAGTTTGATTGTAGGTTTAGTTTTGATCGAGGGTAGCTAAGGATGGTAGTTCAAGGAGAGAGAGAGGCAACGCTTAGGGTTTGGTTGTAGTTGCTTGGTAGTGTGGCTAGGAGTCACAGCGGAGGTCAAGAGTGGTTTTGTTCTAGAGCTGATGGAGTAGGGGTCATGACTGTTGTAGTGGTTGGGCTCGAGCTCGAGCTTGGCTAGAGAGAAGAACTCGAAGAGAGAGAGAGATTGGTAAAGAGAGAAAGAGAATGGCGAGAGAGACAGAAAGCTTGGGAGTTGAATCCAAAGCTCGAGAATGGTTCTCTATCCTCCATGATCACCCTTGACACCCTTTATATACTTAAGATTAATCTAAAAACATGAAAAGTTCAAATCAGAGTTTAATGAGAAAAATAGAATTTCAAGTTTTTTCTAACTTTTTGGAGCACGGTTTGAATGAGTTAAGGCATGAATCTAGACGTATTCTTGATCGCTATTGACACTAAGCCATGTCTAATTTGCAATTTGGCCATTGATTTAGCAAAATTACAACAATAAAGGGCCCAAAAATCGTGCTAAAGTGGGTGGTCTAAATAGGAAAGTATTGGAAATCTAGGGAAAATGAAGGAAGGATGGGGAAAGAAAAGGGAAAGAGAGGGAAAGAGGGGAAAATGGAGGGAAAAGGAAAGAAGGGGGCGGAAAAGTGGGTTGACGTGGCGCCATGTCAGCCATGCCAACTAACCTCAACGTGCTATGTATCATTCGTGACATGTGGCAGCTGATGTGGCATGTCATGTGGATGTCACGTGGCGCCACATCAATGGGCCATCAAATACAAGGATGCCACATGTCAGGACATGTGGTACAATCTGATCTTGACATATGTCCTGACATGTAGCAATTCCTGATTTGATTGAAAAAATAAGAAAAAGGCCCCCCTACCTTTGCCAAGTTTTGAACCTAAGACCTCATACTCAATGTTAGTGCTATGTCCATATACATAACCGTCAGGCCATTGGCCTGTGCCTTATCCATATGTGCAATTGAGACTCGATCGACCTAGAGTAGATTTAAATCTAAGCTTAGATTCAATGGCCTAACTTCTAAACCTAAATTAAAATTAAAAATCTACTCTAATAAAATGTCATTTTCTAAAATCTTTTATTTTTTCAATTTTCTAAATTTCTTATTTTTTGTGTTTTTTTTTCTATTTTCCTATTTTTTTTCGAGAATTCCTATTTTTTCTAAATTTCTTCATTTTTTGGGGTTTTCTTTAATTTTTTCTAACTTTTCATAATTTGAAAAAATAAAAAGAAAGGCAAAAATTAGGTATCTACATTGCGCTTCTTTGTGGTAAAGTTGGAGCAAAACTTTGCCTCAAAGATAAAACAACCGCTGTTTTTGGCCCAAGAATGGATATTATTCTAAGAAGCACTAAAGTGCTACAGCTAGCTAGTTATTTTAGGTTCAATCCATTGGGGATTTGGAGAAGAGAAGGGTAGCGCTCTAAGAGCTAGTCGAAAGATTGAAAGAAGAAATGTAGTTTAGTCATCCTCTTATGAATCGAGGTAAAACGGGTAAAGTGCTCCTAGAGATGGTTAAGGCCCTAAGAAGAATTAGTAAATTTGGTTGTACTTTAATAAGCTGATTAACCAAAGTAGCCAAAGCACTCCTAAAGCTGGTTAAGACCTTAAAAGGAATGAGTAAACTTGGTTGTGTCCTAATAAGCTGACTAATTAAGGTGGGCAAAGTGCTCCTAGAACTGGCTAAGACCCTAAGAAGAATGAATAAACTTGGTCGTACCCTATTGAGCTAACTAACTAAGATGGGCAAGTGCTTTTAGAGCTGGCTAAAGCTCTCCTAGAGCTGGCTAAAACCCTAAGAAGAATGAGCAAACTTGGTTATGCCCTAATGAGCTAACTAACCAAGGTAGCCAAAGTACTCCTAGAGCTGGCTAAGACCCTAAATGAGAGAACTTTGTAGTGCCCTAATGAGCTGTCTAACTAAGGTGGGCAAAGCACTCCTAGAGCTGGTTAAGACCCTAAGAAGAATAAGCAAACTTGGTCGTACCTTAATTAATTGACTAACTAAGGTAGGTAAAGTGCTCCTAGAGCTGGCTAAAACCCTAAAAAGAATGAGAAAACTAGGTAGTGCCCTACTGAGTTGACTAACCAAGGTGGGCAAAGTACTCTTAGAGCTGGCTAAGACCCTCAGAAGAATGAGTAAACTTGGTTATACCCTAATGAGCTGACTAACCAAGGTGGGCAAAGCGCTCCTAAAGTTGGCTAAGACCTTAAGAAGAATGAGAAAACTTGGTCATACCCAAATGAGTTGACTAACCAAGGTAAGTAAAGCGCTCTTAGAGCTGGCTAAGACCCTAAGAAGAATGAGAAAACTTGGTCATGCCTTAATAAGCTAACTAACTAAGGTGGGTAAAGCGCTCCTAAAGCTGGCTATGACCTTAAGAGAAGAATGGGACAACACCTCAAAGGCTAGTTAAGAAGATGATGAAGATAATTGCTTTATAAGCCGGTTAAGAGAAACTTGGTGAAAGGAAGTGCCCTATAGAACTTAGTGAAGAAAGGAGCTTACTTACTAGAAATTTGGTGAATAGAAGGACCCTCTGGATTGGAAAGATGAACCAAGCTAGGATTGTGTCTTCGTGGGTTGGTTGAACATTAAATGCAGAAAGTAAATGCCTTATGGGTTGGTTAAAAAGATTGTTAGGAGTGAAAAATTGGTTTAAATGTAAGAAAAAAATTGGTATGTTAATACTGTGTGGAAATACTTACATGGTCTTTGCCGATAGCACCCAATCCGTCAAACCTTTTTGAAAAGCCCCCATTAGAAAATTATTAACTCTTATTTTAGTCCCTTATTATCAACCCAAATGTTCTTGTCATACAACGTTGCAACTTTGTTGGTTCCTTTTGGAGAAGTCATGGAAATTAGCTTGATGTAGGAAAAACCATCCACTGTTTTTATTTCTTTGGAACTTTTATTAACCTAAAAGCCTCATTCCCATCTACTGTGATTGCCTACTTGAGTTTTGCATTCCTTTGAAAAAAACAAATAATAAAACTCCCCATTGAGGGGGATCAATTCGTAATAAAGTATTTTAAAGAATTTTGTTAACTACCAATGTTCTAGATCTCATTCCTTAACTCCTCTTATATTTGCAATGTATGGGTTCGATTGAATGGGGTAAAGGGAATTGGACCTTTCCAGGGCAAGGGTGATTATTCCAACGATGACAACGGCCAAAGATACCAAATTTGCTTATAGATAATGAAAATTAGGCCACAATGATGTTCAAAATGATTGGCATTTTTGCGTTTTGAGCAAAATTCCCATTGATTTCTTATGGATAGTACAATTTTACAGGGTCAGTGTTTACAAGGTCTCTTAAATTTGGACCATCCATTTGGGACAAAATCAAAGACCCTCTTGATAATACTCGCTTCACGACATAAGGACCCTCGTAATTGGGGGCGAATTTCCCTCTTGAGTCTTGTGCATTGGGGAGAGCTTTTCTTAATACTAAATCTCCTTCTTTGAGGTTACGAGGTCGCACCCTTTTGTTGAAGGCCTAAGCCATTCTTTGTTGATAACATTGATTATGACATAGGGCCGTCAATCTCCTTTCATCAATCAGATTTAGCTATTCGATGCATTTCTTTACTCAATTGGCTTCGTCTAATTGAGTTTTTTATAGTACCTTAAGTGATGGGACCTGGACCTCTATTGGCAATACTGCTTCAATACCATATACTAAAGTGTATGGTGTTGCCTTAATCGACGTTTTGATGGAAGTTCGATAGGCTATGAGTGCGAAGGGTAACAACTCATGGCAGTCCTTATATGTAACAACCATTTTTCCAATGATTCTTTTGAGGTTTTTGATTGCTGCTTCGATGGCTCCATTCATTTGGGGTCGATAAGGAGTAGAGTTCCTATGAATGATTTGAAACTGCTGGCATAATTTTGTCATAAGCTTGTTGTTGAGATTGGTGCCATTATCAGTGGTGATTGTTTCAGGAGTCCTATACCAAGCTAAGATGTCTCTCTTGATGAACTTAACTATGACCCCTTTAGTAACATTCGAGTAAGATGAAGCCTTTACTCATTTGCTAAAGTAATCGATGGTGACTAATATGAAGCGATGTCCATTAGATGCTTTTGGTGTGATAGGGCTGATGATATCTATGCCCCACATTGAAAAAGGCCATAGTGTTGAGAGGGTATGTAATTCTTGAGGCGGGGCATTTATCTTATTCGCATAAACTTGGCATAAATGATAGTGCCTAACGTGTTTGATGCAATCACTTTCCATTGTTGACCAATAATACCCTAGCCTTATGATTTTCTTTGCCAACATATATTCATTCATGTGAGGGCCACATACTCCTTCATGTACCTCTTTCATTAACTTCTCAGCCTCTTCGTTAGCTACATACCTTAAGAGTGTACCGTTAAATGAGCATCGGTATAAGGTGGACTCACTTACTAAGAATTAAGTGGTTAATCTCCTAATCATCTTTCCGTCTCTTTTCTCGGCCTCTTCAGGGTATGCACTTTGTTGTAAGAACATCTTAATATCATGATACCATGGTTTTTGGTCATTCATACCCTCAATCGTTAGGTGGAAGGCAGGTTTGTCTTCAATTTCAATAGTAAGGGGTTGAATCTTCACTCCACCAGATATCTGGATCATACATGCTAGCGTAGCTAAGGCATCAGCAAATTGATTATGAGTCCTTAGTACATGATTGAACGTGACTTCTATAAAACTTTCTGTTAATTCCATCAAATGCTGGTGATAAGGCACCAGATTAGGATCTTTAGTTGTGTACTCTCCCTGTACTTGGCCAATAATGAGTGAGGAGTTCCCATACACTTCTAATTCTTGAATTTCTTTCTCTAGGGCCATCTTGAGTCCCATGATGCATGCTTCATACTCAGTAATATTATTAGTGTATCGTAAAATGAGCCTTATGGCCATAGGATACTGAGTACCTTCGGGGAATATTAGTATTGCCTCAATTCTACACCCAAACACGTTGGCTGCACCATCGAAGAACATTTTCCATTTTGGCGGCTCATCATCCTTTCCTTTATCAGAGTTTCCTTCAACCACTAAGATACCCTCATTAGGGAAATTGACTTATACTTCCTAGGGAGTGCTATCAAAGGGATTTTCTACTAATTGATCTGCCAAAGCTTGCCCTTTAACTGAATTTCGGTTCACATATGTAATGTCAAGCTCTGATAGCAACACTTGCTACTTTGAGATTTTTCCAATTAAGGCTGGTTTGTCTGCTAAGTACTTCAGTGGATTGTGTTATGTCAGCAATTTAACCTGGTAGTAAAGTGTGTAATGTCTAAGCCAATGCATTACCCAGACTAAAGCACAGCAAATTCTTTCAATTTCTAAATATCTTTACTCCCCTTCAATGAATTTTTTACTCAAGTAGTATATAGCTCGTTCCTTTCCTTCCTCATCTCTTTGGCCAAGCATGCACCCTATGGACTCTATAATATTTTCAAGTATAGGAATAAAGGCTTCCTAGATTTTGGAGCTACTAGAATTGGGGGGTTCATGAGGTATTCTTTGATTATTGTAAAAGCCAGTTCACACTCTTTGTCCCAGTTGATCTTGTCATTCTTTTTTAACAACTTAAATAAAGGACGACACTTGTCTGTGAGTTGGGATATGAAATGGGCTATATAGTTTAAATGGCCCAACAAACCTCTGATTTCTTTAAGTGTGCGTAGCGAGGGTAGGTTAACTATCGCTTTAACTTTATTAAGGTCTACCTCAATGCTCCTTTAGCTGATTATGAAACCTTATAATTTCCCTAAAGTCGCCCTAACAGTACACTTCTCTAGGTTGAGTTTCAGTTGGAATTTTCTTAACCTATCAAACAATCGCCTTAGATTTTCCATATGATTTTCTCCTTCTTTAGACTTGGTAATCATATCATCAACATATACTTCGACTTCTTTATGCATCATGTCATGGAAGATTGCTACCATAGCCCTTTGGTAAGTTGCCCCGACATTTTTGAGTCCGAAAGGCATTACTTTGTAGCAAAACATGCCCCAAGTTGTGATGAACTTGGTCTTGGCTTTATCTTCTTTAGCCATTCAAATCTAGTTATACCTAGAAAATCCATCCATAAAAGAGAAAATATGATTTCCAGCTATGTTATTAACCAATACATCAATATGGGGTAAAGGAAAATTATCTTTAGGGGTTGCTTAATTGAGGTCTCGAAAGTCCATGCACACTCTGACTTTCCCATTCTCCTTCATAACTGGTACTATGTTGGTTACCCACTCAAGATAATCAGATACCTCAATGAAGTTGACTTCTAATAATTTTCTGACTTCTTCCTTGATTTTCAACAAGATATCTGGTTGGAGCCTTCTCAACTTTTGTTTCTTAAGCTTGATATCCTCTTGTGTGGGTAAGTGATGGACCACGATCAATGGGTTGAATCTGGGCATGTCATCATAAGACCATGCGAATACGTCTTGGTATTCGGATGGTAATGTGGTCATCTCTATCTTTTGATTTTCTTCCAAATTTCCCCCAACCTTCAATACCTTAAGGTTTCCTTTGGTATCGACATTAATTATCTCTATTGGCTTATCAATGGAAATTCTACTCATTTTATGTTTTTGCTAGCTTTCTTACACGTCATTATGGTCATCAACATCACTCTCGACGACTAACCCAGTAGGGCTGAAAGTGATATCAATATTCTCATCGCTTATCTACGTGAGGTATCCATGGCCTTTATTCGAGTCGTTAGATCTGGAAAGAAAAAAGAAAGTGTGCAAAAGCAAGAGTGTAAGTAAGGCAGGAGTAAAGAGAAAGGAAGCCGATTTTATTTTGGGGAACTCTCTTTTGAGTACAAGCATTTGGAGAACAGAGGCAATTTATTACAAAATTCTATAAAATACTAAATCACGATTCATCCTTTACCCTAAGAAAGACTTATTGTTATTCACAGGGATGAAGAACCAATTATTCAAGTGACGGGATTTGTTGATTAGGCCAGCCCCTTCATTATTTGAGTTTTGGGTTTCAGTCATGATGAAAGTTTCTGACAATGGTGGGAAGTCCATTAGAATGTGATACAACTTGTCATGCTTTTTGCCTCTAGCCAGCATTCTTTGCAATTCTTCCATTTGGGTTGGAATGTGTCTTAACCCATAGGTCCCAAACTGGCCTTCTTTAAATTTCAGTCTCTCTTCCTTTTGTTGATTGGTGATCATGTACACATCATTAAACATTTGGAGTCCAAAGTCCTCTTGTTCTTCTGTACCAATATAGGGTATGGCCGTTTCTTTATAGATTTCATAATCTTGGTCACCTAGAATAGTGATGACCTAGACATTGGAGATGAACTTAACTTTTTGGTGAAGAGTTAACGGTATGGCCCCTGTTGAATGTATCTAAGGCCTTCCCAATAACAAATTAAACATCCTCAGAATGTCCAAAACTTGGAATGGGATATTGAGTGTCTATGGGCCAATATCAGCTAGTAAGTCCACCTCCCTTATTATTTCTCTCTTGGATCCATTAAAAACTCTTACTGTTGTTAAACTAGGTTTGATAGCAATTGTATCGACACCCAATAGATCCAAGGTAGCCAAAGGACAAACATTTAGAGATGACTTGTTGTCAATGAGGACTTTTGTTGCAATGATGTTATTTATCCTTACTATTATGAATAGAAGCTTTATGTGCTAGGTACCTTCTTTGCCCAGTTCCTTAGTGGAGAAGGAAATTTGATCTATGATGAGGATAGAATTGGTGACAAAGCCAATCCTTTCAGCCGGGATTTCATGAGGGACCTTAATATCCCTTAATGTTTTGAATAAGGCCTCTCGATGTAGGGCTGATGCCACCAATAAACTCATGAGGGATATTTGTGCTGGAGACTTAGCGAGCTGGTCCATTATTTTATACTTGTTAGACTTGATTATCTTAGTGAAGGTAGTTAATCCTTCTTCATGTTCAACTTGTTCGATGTTTAGCATCTCTAGTACGCCCTTCTTTTTCTAGTCTTTCTTTGTGTCGATCCTGATTTTTTCGATTTCTTTTATTTAAAATTAATTTCCCCAATTTCGATTAATACTAACCCTAACCCATTTAATATTAATCCTTGACTAAAGAAATTGGGAAATTTCAGTTTTTTATTTTGGAAAAAAAAAATTTGGAGTCGCCACCTAATCGAAGTCGGGAAAAGAGAAAGATACTGTAATCAATTAAGTAGATTGATTATGATTTGGCTACCAGTTTTTTATTTCAATTTGAATAAATAACCGGAGGGTTCCGGGTTTGGAGGTTAACCTATTAAACCTTAACGAGTACTACTATCTATTTACTGAAATTAGGATTATTCTTCTTATTGTAATATTTAAAATAAATAAATAAAAACCAAAACAAAAAAGAACCTAAGTTTCTACATATTTTATTGTCGCCCTAAAGGTACCTATGTACTTGCAATCCAGGATCAGACAATCGTAGATCTTTTGGTAAACTTTAGTGTGTCGGTTGATTTTAATTTTGAAAAAAAAACTGACCGAATTTATGTGATTATTAACTTAGTTTATGTAAAGAAAACTCTAAAAGGGTCCTAATTTTTAGTATCTCAAAAAAAAAAATCTCTAAAACGTCCTGATTTTCCCAAAAAATAAATAAATAAATAATAATAATAAAATAATGGTTTTTTTATTAATTTTTATTTCTAAGAAGTAATTTTTATAATTGAGAAATTAAAAAATAATGCTAAAAAATTTCTTAAACTAAGATATATATATATATATATATTTATATGCACATCTATGCTTAAATTTTATTATTAACAATTATGTACCTAACTAAATTGACAAGATCATATAATTACTAAAAAGAACTCCTAAAACTAATATACTCATATGTATATTATGTTAACTAACTAAGGACATAATAAAATAATAATATAATATAATATCATAATAATACAATCTAAAATAAATCGAACTTGGTTGTTTTGTTCGGCCGTGAAGCTCGACGAGGAGTTGTTCGTTGGCAGAGTCATTAACGTTATAGATGTGTGAGTTTTGTCAATGGGCAGCATGTAGGTGAGAGATTCTGGTCATGTAGTTGACATGAATTTGTGTGTGGCAATCAGCGAGTGCGTGATAGTGTGTGGACTCGTAGATGTGTGGCGTGTTGTGTGCTACTGCAAGAGAGGGATTGGAGCTAGTGTATGTCGAAGTATAATGCTATTCAGAAGTGGATATGGCTTAAGTATTAGCTCAAATTGGCGTGTTGGAGTGTGAGACTAGAGCTACTGATGCGTGTAGACTATAGGTGCTATGCTTGGCTTCGGCTGTCTACTACTCGTAAGGATGGTAAAGGGCTTGAGCTTTGGATGGGGCTATGAAGTGTAGTTGTTAGTGGTTTAGCATGCGAACTGATCGTCGATGCTACTATTGTTCGAAGTGCGGTCAAGGCGTAGATTTGTTGGCTGAGTCGTGCAGTGAGTGGTTACGATGAACAACGAACGTGTAGCAAGGTTAGTGCAGACAGCGGGCTTGTACGTGGGAGTGCAAGCCATCGGCGTGTGGATCTGCTTAGGGACTGCCATCGTAAAGTTAGTGTGAACAAGGGCGTATTATGCTGTATAGTTCAACGTAAGCGAAGATGAAGCTATCTTATGTTGATCAGTGTACAATTGAGGGATTTAGCTACAGTGTGGTTGTGAGTGTAAGAGACGGTTGTTTAGCGAATCACTGTAAAGGATTTTTAGTTCTCTCGGGAGTGTATGTACTTATAAAACCTAAACCAAATCATATCAAATCGTATCCATTGTATCTAATTTGATAAAAATTAAACTGAATCCGAATTAATTCAAATCTGATTTAATAAAATCAAACTAGATTCGAATATTCTCTAACTATTCAAATTCAAACGAAGAAGATTTGATTAGATATGATCCCGTTTATTTATCTCGTTTCTTGCAAAAGATAGAAAAATAAAAGACATATAAGTGTCTTGTAAGATTCGAACCTATAGCCTCAAATTAACTCCATATAAAATACTCCATTGCTTATCCATTAGGTCGTTAGCTTGTGTCTTAATATTTAGTACAATTAAATTGTATTTAAACCACGCGACTCTTTAAAATAATTATTCGGACTAAGCTAAAACTAAGACTATTTGTCCCTAAAATAATTTACTTAAAAAAAATAAAAAATCTTTTTAATTTTCATCTTTTTCTTATTTTTTTTTTTTGTATTTTCATTATTTGTCAATGATTATTATTATTTTTATCTTTTATTATTATTATTATTATTTATTTTTATATTTTTTAAAATTAGGACCTTTTTTAAAAAAATTAGGATTACGGAGAGACAAAAATTAGGTGTCTACAACTGCGCTTTTTTGTGATGAAGTTTGAGTAAAACTTTGCCACAAAGATAAAAGAGACAATGTTTTTGCCTCAAGACGACTCTATCCTAAGGAACACTAAGTTGTTTGACGATGATTAGTTTGAAATGAAGAATAGCTAAGGTGATACCCTTGTGGCCTAGCAAGAATCCCTAAAAGTATAATGAGATATCGGTCATGCTTCCTATAGGTTGACTAACCAAGGCAAGCGAAGTGCTCCTTATGTTGGATAAAACCCTAAACTGGATCAAATGGGTAAGCACTCCTAAAACTAGCTAAACCCTAAAGAATGATAGAACTTAATCGTATCCTAATGAGCTGACTAATCAAGGCGGTCAAAGTGCCCTTTAAGCTGGCTAAGACCTAAAGATAAGGAAACTTAGTCGTGCTCTAATGAGCTGACTAACCAAGGCGGTCAAAGAGCCCTATGAGCTAACTAAGACCTAAAGATAAGGAAACTTGGTCATGCCTTAATGAGCTGACTAACTAAGGTGCTCAAAGTGCCCTTTGAGTTAGCTAAGACCTTAAAAAGAGGAAACTTAGTCGTGCCCTAAAGAGCTAACTAATCAATGTGGTCAAAGTACCCTTTGAGCTAGCTAAGACTTAAAGATAAGGAAATTTGGTCGTGCCCTAATGAGCTGACTAACCAAGACGGTTAAAGCGCCCTTTGAGCTAGCTAAGACCTAAAAATGAGGAAACTTAGTCGTGCCCTAGCTGACTAATCAAGGCGGTCAAAGTGCCCTTTGAGTTAGCAAAGACCTAAAGATAAGGAAACTTGGTCGTGCCTTGATGAGCTGACTAACCAAGACGGTCAAAGCGCCCTTTGAGTAAGCTAAGACCTAAAGATGAGCTGACTAACCAAGGTGGTCAAAGTTCCCTTTAAGCTGGCTAAAACTTAAAAATGAGGAAACTTGGTCGTACCTTAATGAGTTGACTAACCAAGGCGGTCAAAGTGCCTTCTTGCATTGGGATCAAAGAACTTTAGCCTATACCTTTTACTGGGAGCTTCAGAGTGGAGTAGATTATCTCTTCTTAACTTCTTAAGCACCTGACCGAGTGGAATAAGTATTTTGGTGAACTGTGTCGGGGCTTTGCTAACCTGTAGTTGACTTCTATACTGTGGTTAAGCTGGTAAGGGATTTATCCTAAAAGATACTTAGGAGTTAGGTCTTGCATTTGAGTTGACCATGCTGACAATAACTTCTCTAGGCTTGCTGGTGGTGTGTTTAGTAGAGGGTGGTTTTCTATTTGCTGTTTCTTGTAGCTTGCCAAAGGAAATGACACTTTCAATTCGACACTTCGCTGCTACTATATCTGTAAAGCTAGAAGAGGCTTGTCTAATCAGATGAGCAAAGTAGGGCTTCTTAAGAGTGTTAATGAAAGTTTCTGTCAGCTCTTTTTCAATCACAGGGGTAGATACCCTTCCAACTAGGGACCTCCACCTTTGAGCATATTCTTTAAAGGATTCATTGTACCGTTTCCTTAAGGCAACCAGATCCATCATTGTTGGTGCTACTTCGACGTTAAATCTATATTGCTCATGGAATGCACTGGCCAGCTTCTCCCATGTATTCACCTGATTTAAGTTCAACTAGGCATACCAAGTTAAGGTAGGGCCTACCAGGCTATCCTGAAAGGTTTGGACCATGAGTTGATCATACTGTGCATACTTACCCATCTTACGTACATACAGCCGGGTGTATAACTTTAGGCATCTAGTCCTGTTGTGTTTTTCAAAGTCACGTAGTTTGAATTTTTCTAGGAAGCTTCCATAATCATAGACAGAGAAGTCTGTTATTCCAGTATGCTCGAATCCATCATACCCCTCAAGTGTTTTCATTTTTTCGGTAATCTGTTAAGTTAACCGCTCTTCGAGCTCCTTCAATATGTCTTGGTTAACTTCAGGCTTCGGGTTGATCGGGAATGAGTAAGTATTCAACTCAAAGGTTGGGTTGGCCTTTAGAAATACCCCTTTAATTTTAAAGGATTCAAAGCCTTAATTGCCTTTAGGGTAAGCTTCTTTAGTTTTAAGGGGTAGGGCCTCAGTATTCTTTCTATATTGGGCTTTGGAGTGCTCTTCATTTGATGGGGTTGTAGACCTAAGTAGAGAGATGCTATCAGCAAGAAAGCTCAGTTGATCTGCCCTCTTTCCCATTGTTCGTTCCAAAGATTGGAATCTTAACTCTGTGGAGTCAATAACTTTGAGGTTATTGTCGCCATTATTGTTGTTGTTTCCTTAGTTGGCTATTCTGGTTTGAGAATGAGTTTTGATAGGGCCTCTTTGGAAAGGTTGACATTTGGGAGCTATCTTAGTGACCTGGTAAAAACCACTTCTCGACAAGTTAACATACAGATATTTTGAAAAAGAATGCAAATGAATGAAATGCAAGTGAATCATACAGATGAAAAGGAGAGGATAGACAAATGATTAATAGAATAACAAGTTATTCATTATTTTTAGATTCCCAGAGTCTTATTACATGAAAGAAAGAAAAAGGTACAAATTTATCTATGCTAATTTCCTTTTTTTCTGTGGGTTAGATGATATTTTCTTCTTCTTTTGGTCATGCTTAGCCACTTCTTCAAACTCTTGAATTTTCCTCTAGGTCATCTTCAGTTGGTGTTCTAAGGTATGCAACCTTTGTCTAGATTCTTGGCATAGGTTCACCCATTTATCTTTCTCATCATGGAGGATCTCCATACGCACTTTCATTTAGTCCATATAGGTCACCATTTCAGAGTTAGGGCATATAGTTTGAAGCACTTTTGGTGCTCGATATTGTATTGCACCTACCTTGTGAAATTGATTGTATAAATACTCTTTGGTAACCCGATGTTTGTCCACTTCTCCTATGAACTCACTCGGATCAATGTTTAGGCTTATGGTCTAGGTGTCCCATGATGCTTTGATCTTGTGAAGTTTGGATACCTTTTCTATGGATTGAGGCTCTTCGAGATTAAGAGTGAATGGTTCCAATGAAGGTTTGTGAACGATCTCCTGGATCCCTCCAAACCGTCTTACCATGTTGCTTAGATAGTAGCCTATACACCAACTCATCTCAATCAGTGGCACAGCATGAAAATTCTTGCAAATTAGTATGACCTTAGTCTAATTGCTCTACTTGGTAGTTCACAGTATGTCTTTTACTCGGAGATCTTATAGAACCTCTATCTAGAGAAGGGTAGGGATATCTTCTGGTAATTTGATCTTATCAACGAAAGAATCAATAAGGCCAATCTTATTTGCAAATGCTCCCCTTATTAAATCCAACCCAAAGCATTTGATGTAACAAACGAACCAAACCATTAATAATACCAAGCTTAACCTGAGATCTCCGTAGCCCCTTTTCTTAAGGAAATTAAGATTCCTTATCTACTCAGCAGGTAAGGCAAGAATGTAAGACTTACCTTCTTAGAAATGAGCCACTAACTTTGTTACCCTAAAGTGTATAAGAAGAGACCCACTTGGAAACAAGATAGTGGCGAACATAGCTAGCACATAGGCCTTGATTCAGTTTTCTCTCCAATTCCCATGAAACAGCGCTTGTTTGTTGGAGCTGGGCTTATTCTGGAACCAATGGACTAGATCCCATATCTTGATGGTGTACTTGTTGTAGTCGTTTAAGGCCTCATTTATCTCAATCTTACAAATTCCTAAGAATTTTGAGAAGATATATGTTGGGCTGAAGCTGAGTTTCGGGACGTATATTTGATCTAAAGGAGGAGCTTGGAGCAGTTGGGTGTACTCCTCTAGAGTTGGGCCGATTAGATGTGGTCTAAATTGAAAAGCCACTTCTCTGGGCTCCCAGAAATGGACTAAGGCCTTTACTAGCGTAATTTTAACCTTTACTTTGGCTAGTGAGAGTATGAGTCTAATTTTGTTGGTAATGAACTGTTGCTCTCTCGGGTTGAAGGTTCGAAACCACTGGTTAAGTATGGGCTTTGGGTTTGTAGGTTTGTGGACATGAATCTCTTTAGCAAGAATCTTAGCATTAGATGAGTTAGACATTTTTAAAACATTACAAAGAAAGCATAAATTACAAGGGAAAGACTAATTATAAGAAGAGAAAATATACAAGATCTCCTATGTACATTAATTCTAGGAAGAATACTGGGAAAAACTTCAAAATCTTTGTCATTATTTTTTTTTTTTTATGTAACATTGCCACTTTGTTAGTTATTCATTGACCCCATGAAATGTAATGCAAGATAGGTGGGTTCTAGTAGTCCTTAAACTCTATGACCTTATACGTTTATGAAGAAACGATTCCTTTGTCACTTTAAAGTTTAAGTAGGGTAGCCTACTCGACCTCGAACGGTGGTTACCCCATTACATCGGAGACTTTACACAATGTCTCCCCGTCCTAAGGTCTTGGGATGGCCTGGGTTCAACCGTATCTATCATGCATTCATGATGCAGCAAAATAAATCCCTCCCTAAAAAATACATAAAACCAAACCTGCAAATGATATTAGCACATTTATAATAGAAAATGAGTAAATAAACTGCATTTAAGGTGATTTTTGAAATTAATTTTAATTTTGGAAAATCGAATGGCTAACCTTCTTGACGTCCCTAGTGGAGTCGCTAAACTGTTGAGCTTGGTTTTTTACCTTCTCAGTTCTCTTTATAAAATTAGGTTTTCTCTAAGTCAACCAATATTAAACCCTTTCCCCTTTTGATACTAGCCATCGAGTAGGGTTTAAGGAAAATTGTTTTTCAACTTGAAAAGATTTAGAGTCGCCATCTGACCGGAGTCAAAAAAAGGGGTTAAGTTATAACCAATTGGGTGGATTGGTTATAACTTAGCTACCAGTCTATCGATTTAAAAAACCAAGTAATAAAATGACTTTTTTGAAAAGTAGAGAAGCTAGATCCGGAGGTTAAGACTTTTAAACCCTTGTGGATACCATTGATTTTCCAAAATTAACTTTAATCTTAAAAAATCACCCTTTTTATTTTATAAGATAAAACTCAATTTAATTAATATAATTGGACAAATGAAATAATCTAAACTAAAAAGGGAAAATTTGGTTTTCTTCATTTTTATCTTCGCTCCTAGGTGCCTACGTACCCACTATTTGGGATCAGATGTACGTAGTTCTTTTTATGAAAACTTTAATGGATTAAATTAATTTTAATTTTGAAAACATGTCGAATTTACGTTTTTTTTAATTTGATTTATTTAAACAAATTTCTAAAAAAAATGAAAGTTCTAAACTGAAATTTTATTTATTTAGTCTTTTTTTTAAAAAAAAAAAATCTAAAAGGATCCTAATTTGAAAATGAGCGATTTATTTTTTATCTTTTTTAGAAACTAAATTTTTCTAAGTGATAAAACAAATATTTATTCTTATTTTATTTTATTTTTTGTTTATTTATCACTAGTTTATTTATTACCTGTTATATTTTATTTATTTTTATTAAACTAATAAAAAAATACTTCTTCCTTTTCTTCCTCTTCTTTTCTCCTTTTTTTTTCTTCTTTTTTCTTTATCCCTTTTTTTTATTGTATTACATTTGATTACATATCACAAATAATAATAATAATAATAATAATAATAATAATAATTTAAAAAAAACGAAATTGAACTAACAAAATATATAAAAAGAGGGAGGGAGGGAGGGGACTAGATGTTGGATGGGACGTGGGTTGGTTTAAGTTGGAGTGAATCTCAGATTCGGGTCGGGTCGCGTGGATCACTAATGACAGCAACAACGAGGCTCAATTCTGCTTGTTTCGTCCACTAAACTAAGCGAATGATGATCTTTTTATGAGTAGTGGATTGGGATTTGGGGGGGGTAGGTTCAATGAGTTGGTGTTTTGGAGCTATTTGGGTGGTTTTCAGAAGTTGGCTGTAGGCGACGGTGATGGTTCAACCATGTAGGGGTCGTTGGGTATGATTGGTCGAGTAGGGTAGGTTTTTCGGAGTATTGGGAGTTTGATTGTAGGTTTAATTTCAATCGAGGGTGGTTGAGGATGGTGGTTCGAGGAGAGAGAGAGGCGGCGGTTAGGGTTTGGTGGTGGTTACTTGGTAGTGTAGTTAGGAGTCACAGCGGAGGTTAAGAGTGGTCTTGTTTGGGAGCTAATGGAATGGGGGTCACGGCTATGGTGGTGGTTAGGCTCGAGCTGGCTAGAGAGAGGAACCCGAAGAGAGAGAGATTGGTACAAAGAGAAAGAGAATGGCAAGAGAGAAAGGAAGCATAGGAGTTGAATCCGAAGCTCAAGAATGGTTCTCTGTCCTCCATGATCACCCCCGACACCCTTTATATACTCAAGATTAGCCTAGAAACATGGAAAGTTCAAATCAGAGTTTAATGAGAAAAACCGAATTTCAAGTTTTCCAACTTTTTGGAGCTCGGTTTAATTGAGTTAATACATGAATCTAGATGTGTTCTTGATCGCTATTGACACTAGGCCATGTCTAGTTTGCAATTTTGCCATTGATTTGGCGAAATTGCAACAAGAAAGGGCCCAAAAATTGTTCTTAAGTAGGTGGTTCGAAGAGAAAAGTGCTGGAAATCTAAGGAAAATGAAGGAAGGAGGGGGAAAGAGAGGAAAATAAAGGGAAAAGGAAAGAAGGAGAGGGAAAAGTAGGCTGACGTGGCGCTATGTCAACCATGCCAGCCAACCCCGACGTGCCATGTGTCATTCGCGACATGTGACAGCTGACGTGGCACGTCACGTGGTGCCACGTCAATAGGGCCATCAAATACGAGGATATCACGTATCAGGACACATGGCACAATTAGATCCTGACATGTGGTAATTCTTGATTTGATTGAAAAAATAAGAAAAAGGCCTCCCTACCTTTGCCATGTTTCAAACCTAAGACCTCATACTCAATGTTAGTGCTATGTCCATATACATAACCCTCAGGCCATTGGCCTGTACCTTATCTATATGTGTAATTTGGACTTAGTCGGCCTAGACTAGATTTAAATCTAAGTCCAGATTCGATGGCCTAACTTCTAAACTTAAATTAAAATTAAAAATCTACTCTAACAAAATGTCATTTTGTAAATTCTTTTATTTTTTTTCAATTTTCTAAATTTCTTATTTTTTGTGTTTTTTTTCTATTTTCCTTTTTATTTATTATTTATTTTTTTTTGTATTTTTCTAGAATTCCTATTTTTTCTAAATTTCTTCATTTTTTAGGCCTTCTTTAATTTTCTATTTTTTGAACTTTTCATAATTTGAAAAAATAAAAAGGAAGGCAAAAATTAAGTGTTTACAAGCCTTCAAACCCTTTTTTAATTAAAGCTTTCTAAAAATATATATATTTTTAGAAAATTAGTAGGTCAATGACCTAATTAGGGCTTCTTCTACCCATGAAACCCTAATCTACTTTTTTAAACTAGTTTTACTAGTTTGCAACTTTAGTAATATTTTTTTAAATATATTTTTAATACATTTTTTAGAAGAAAAAATGCTTTTATTTAATTTTATGTCAAGTAAGTTATATTAAGTAGGCTAGTTTAATATTTTGATAGGATTACACTAGTGATTTAATAGGCTAACCATATAAAAATTAAAAAATTTTATTTAATGGGCCTTTATTTTTCTTTTAGTTAAACATGAATATTATATACTTGTACTAAATAGGTTCTAGTGATGTAGGCCTACTAGGAAAAGCCTAACCTAATGGACCCTAAATTTAGGGAATAGAAGTAGGGGAGGGTTTATTTCTTTAAATGTCGTATGTATGCTTAGACGTGGTCAAACTTAGGCTACTTTAGGAAACTAGATCGGGTCTCTATTATGTAACTCTCAAGTTGCAAAAGTTTTTACCCTTACTTGGCAATGATAAGTAAGCTTACTCATGCTTCAATGTAGCTTACTATTCATTTCTTCGAGAGAGTTTCAGTCATAGAGCATAAGAATTGTAGATCCTACCCTCTTACATCATTTTAAATAAAAGGGGTTAGTAATTTTTAAACTATAGGAGTTAGAAGAGAACTATTAGATACGTGGCCAATTGGGCTTTTATTTAAAAAAAAAAAAATTAGTTACTATACACATATATATAAGTGTCTAGGAACTTCATTTTCAAAAAATTGATTTTAGAAATTCATGCACTTATATGTATAAGTGCACATGAATCTTGACCCGCAAGTTTATAATAATTTCGTTCTTATAATTTATTAATTATCAACCTCTATTACATTGCATGCATGTATAGCATATTATATAAGATTTTTTTATTTTAATTTATGTTTTTTTATATATACTTATATTTGTTTTTTTATATGAGTTTTTTTTTCCTTTTATTGTCGTTTACACTATTATGTAAAATATATATATCTTATGTACCATAGATTATTATTTTTTTTACAAGTAAACGGTTGTGCAATCTAAAAACTTAAACTAAGGAAACTACAAAATTATTAACATTATCTTGAAGCCTTGTTGTAAATTTTGTTGTAATTTTTCCTTGTAGTAAATAATCGTGTGAATTTTATACTTTGTGTAATACAGACATTGAAAGCCAAGCCCACAAGCACTTGTAGACATAGGATTAACTTTTTATTAGGAGATTTGTTAGAAATTTCATTAGTCCATTGTCTAGGTACAATGTATTAGATATTAATAAATTTGTAGCCACTTTGAATAGAAGTCTTTATCCGTTGTGCAATATTTTACTCATGCTTTTTGTTTGTCTTTTGCTTTATTATTTGGTAGATGTTCCCAACAAAAAAAAAAACAAAAAAAAGGAAGAAGAAAAACAAAGAGGAAAAAGAGAGAAAAAAGTTATGATTAATAAGAGTTCTTAGTGATCAATTTGGGCTTTTGTTAGATTTTGAAGATAGCACCTAAATGAGCTAAATTTATTAAAATCTTGATATTCACTCATTCTAAAGCAAGGATGTCAACTCATGGCAATGAAGACATTAATCAAGTCAATAGTGGTGGCAACAATATCGAGCTTGACCCAAGAATCGCAACCTTGATCACTAAGAACTGGTTGCTAAACATCCTAAGTTAACCTGAAGCAGAATGCGGATATGATCCTTCCCCCTGAATTGGAAGACATCGAATCAGTTCCTAATGTCAACTTAGAGGAAAAGGTTTAAGGAAAAATAAAAGGAGATGGAAAGAAAATTCATGTAGAAACTTACCAAAAAGATGAACGCCCTGGAAGTGATAGATGGGCTTAAGCAAATGAGGATGATTAACTTGCCATCATATGAGGACGTTGCCTTCCTAGCAAAGTTTAAGGTTCTGGAGTTTGAAAAGTATGATAGGATCGGCTGCCCAAAGCTTCACATTAAGTTATATATCAGAAGAATGGACAAGTACACAAATTACGATAAGGTGATGGTATATACCTTCCAAGATAGCCCAATTGGGCCAACCTTAACTTGATATGCCCAACTCGACCTGAATGAGATCAATAGTTGGGATAAGCTTGCATAAGCTTTCTATAATCAGTATAAGTTCAATATTGAAGTTGCCCCATCCATGTGGGATCTAAACAACATGTGCAAGAAAGCCAATGAGAGTTTCAAGGAATATGCTCAAAGGCAGAAGGGCATGGCAGTTAGGGGAACCCCTCCATTGAAAAAAAAAATGATCTAACTTTTGCTTTCATCAACACTCTCAATAACTCATACTACCAGCATTTTGAAGGTCATATAGCCTTCAACTTTGCAAAGATTATAGCCACAAGGTGTCGAATTAAGGAAGCCATCATTATAAGGAAGCTCCTTAATCTCGAAGTAACTAAGAAGAAGATGCCGCTTGCAAAGTTCACTAATAAATCTAATGAACCCACTGTAAGTGTTAACACTAGCAACTTTGCCAAGCCTGCATCCCTAAGAACCATCGAGAGGGTAAAATCTTACACCTAGTCTAGACCTGAGCAACTAAGCACTAAGAAGGCAGTTTACTAAGATAACTATCACCTTAAGCCAGGTCCTTGCACAGCTAAGGAAGGAGAAGCTCTTGACATCTAAAATACTGAAGGAGGGTTAGAAGTCAAAGGACTATAATATAGCTTTGGGTTAAGTGGGCTACTACACATACCAACGATAGAAACTTAAGCATAAGATCTAAGACCTTAATGATGCCAAATTAGTGCAATTAGACTTTATTCTAACTCATAGGCAAAATGTAGGTAACAATCCTTTACCATATCACTCATACACGATCAATGTGATCACAGTTGAGGCACCTGAATGATAAGCTCCTAATTACTTATATTTTAGAGAGTGATTTTTAATGATTTTCCTTTCAATTTTGAGTTTATTTTAAGAAAATGATACTTAATTAAGTAAAATATTTTTTTTTTCTAGATTGAAATGATCTACGAAAGAAAACGACAAAATATAAGCAAGTTTCACTCAAATCGGAGCTAAAATGAAGAAGTTATGAAATTTTGAAGATTGACATGACCAAATGATAAAGGCATATTTTTCATGTTTTAAAGTGAAAATTAAGATAGAATTATTATTGATTTTATAGAAATTATTAAAGATTGGTACTTAATTATTTTCATTTGGACATTTCAGGAGATTCAAGAGTGGAATTAAGGACGATTTAATGTAATTTTACGCAAAGGAACAAAGTTTGATTCAACACATGCAAGTGAGGAATGAAGGCAACCGGCCTACAACTTACATTAGCAACCTTTGAAGTCAATGCCACCAGCCCTTGATGGCTACGCCGCTGTCATGTCAGCCGACCTTACACTTATACTACCGGGCTTTATGAAAAAGAAACTTCATGCGAGTCAACCCTAATTTTTCGTATAAATAGTTTATGTTTCATCATTTGAGGGACTTTAGAACACACTTTCCTTAATTGTAGAGAGTCGTAGAATAGTCTTCAGTTAGTTCTTGAAGGATTCTTTAGGAAAATCACTTGGATCATTGAGAAGAATTTGCTTTTGCTATGGAGACCAATTTGAAGTTGCAACTAATTTAGAGTCTACTGTTAATTGGAAGATATGAAAGCTAACTAAATAATTAGGAGTTTAAATCCTTAAGTTTTATGGTATAATAATTTCACTCGAATGACCATATAGCTATTAATCTATATAACATGATAACAATTTGATTGGTATAATCTAGGGTAGATTCTGTTTTCCTACAATTCTCAATTGATTGCTTAATTTTAGATTTTTCATAGTTATTTTCTTTTCAATAGTTTTAAAGTAATTATTAGATTAATTAATTTAATTTTGATTGCCTGAATATTGATAAGAATTAGCTTAGGATTAGTAATTCGTTAGTCCTCAAGGAATTAACAACCTTACTTTCTCTATATTACTTTATTCTGACCCAATATATTTGTTGGAGTATTCGTGATTTATATATATATATACTTTAAGCGAATCACCAAAAAACACGACTGTATCATTTCTAATGATGATTTTTAACAAAAATGAGGTGTGAATAGTGGAGGACACAACCAAGTCCCAAGTCATGTCACTCCTAGATTTGATGAAGATCTAAAAAGATTCACTAAGATATGGTATATCCAATTGACATGGCTAAGTGACACTATCATATCACCAAGTTATGTCATTAGTTGTGACATCCTAATTTTATGTCTCCTATTTAAGGCTTCTTTAGGGCTTTTTGCCAGAACTTTGGCACGACTTTTTAAGAAAACTTCAAGGGCTAAACACCTGAGAGAGTAAGGCACTTCAAGGATTCAAGATTCAAGACCTTTTCATGGCTTATTCTTCAATTTTTCTTTTAGATCTTATTAAAGATTTCTACTTTATAATGAATAACAAGTAGATCCTTTGTATCTAAGTCTTATGAAACCTAGATTTACCATGTAACATTGGTTTTTTATTAGATTTAATAAAGATCTTTAGTTTTCTTGATTCAATTATGTGTGCTTGAGTACTTTAGATTAATATTTCTACGGATGTTAGCCTAAAAACTAATATTGTGTAAGAGAATCGAGAGATTTCTTGTATAATTAGATCTAAACATAGTTAATGAAGATTCTTACAAGTTTACAGATAAATTGTAAAATATTTTTAGATTTTTATTTTTATCTTTATCTTTAAGAGAATTGGTTGTGTTTTAGTGCTATATTAGGTTATGCTATTGAAAAGAGATTTTAATAGGTGATCTAAACATTAAAGTTAATATATGACGCTAAGCAACTAGGGTTTTTAAGCAATTTAATTAGATGCAATGCATGATCAAGTAAATGGCATCGTACGATGTTGGCTAATCATCATAAGATCAGAGAAGTTACGCTGACTCTAATTGGAGTTCGAAGGAGTTTAACATTGTGCACTTACAAATTTAGTCACCAAACTAAGGCTTATATAATGGAGAACACGCTCCATTTAAGACTACCTTCGAACTACTATCCCTAACTTGGCCATGACTCCCTCTCCTATTAGTTGGTTCGATTTAGGGTGGGGAGAGGACCATTTCGGCTATCCTCAACGAAGGGGTCTGTGTTTGGCCCACACTTTCTAGTTATTACCCCTACTAGGTTACAATGCAAGTCTGGTTAGTGGTTAGGCTGAGTTTGTGTTAAATTACTTTTGGGATGATCAAGCAAATTCAGATAGTCTAAAGCATACAATATCATGAAGCAATCAACACATCAATCCAACACTCAAAAATACAATAGTATTTAAGCATACAGCTATGCACAAGCAACTAACTTACAACCACAAACAAGACATATACTAAAGTCTCCAAGTATTCTTAACAATACTTCAAAGGACATTGCAACACTGATCTACTTACCTCGATATTGATGCTCGTTCTCCTCATATGTTATTCTCGTCTCGTCTTTTTTTGTTATCCTAAAAATTTAACATGGTATCTTTAGTTTGTGTTCAATATAATATATGTATCATTGTGAACATTTAAATACATTTTCAATTATGTTGGGTAAGTTTTTCTAAGGTGTTTATTAAGTATTACTTAAATAGGATACCTTCTAACCAAGGTTCTTTCCTGATATAAATTGTTGCCTAATAGTTTCTGATCTAGGTTCTAACTTCAATAAATTCTTAGAAAGTATAATCAGGTGACTTTTTTATCTACTCTTTGACTTCTAATAGTCCGATATTCAGTACCAATATTCTTCAAACTTCTAATTGCTCTTGTATTTTGCATCTTCCATCGAACTACTTTCTGATTGAGGTTCTGACCTAATCTTATGGTATAAGCTATTATCTAAGTGGCTACTGACTCATGTTCCGACTCTGATAAAGGTATAGAATGCATATACAAATTGCTAGCTAATCTACTATCGAACTTCTCGTGTGGTCAAGGATATCCAATACCAAACAACATTCTGACCCAATTTTTACAAAGTTTTTAACCCTCAGTCCAAAGTTAGATTCTTACTTAGAAAGCTCTTAACTTATAGCTTATCTCAAGAAGTAGGGTGAAGTCTAAATATAAGCCACTTTTCGGTACAAATTCCATTTTCCAAGTGTATTCAACTTATTCACACAAGTTCACATTCTAACTTATTTTCTAATACAATTTTGGACCCTATTGTTACTAGTTTATCTAACTACTTCATTTAAAATTCAACTTATCCTAAGTTCTATAGTCTTAATAAACCTGCAAATGCAGAAAATAGTAATTTAGTACTACCATCATATATACACTTTTCTCTTATGTCTTTACATAATATAACTCATTGGATCTTTCACAATTAAACTCCTCAACCACCAAATACACACCTAAAATTGAAAATCAACATCTTAAAGCTCCTATTACCCCACTTATAATTACTACATGTTAGCCAATATAGATTGAAGTATATTTTTACAAAAACCTAACTTAGCTCTTTTAGAAAAAAAAAAACACTTCTAACACATTGTCTTATGAAAAACAAATTTTTCCCAAGATTTAACTATCAAACTTTGAAAATCTAATCACATAGCATTAAATTTCAACATCTTAGGAGAATAACTATAAAATTTCAAGTCCAAACTACATGATTTGGTCTTTCAAAAACTCGATAAAAAATTGTTGTGTGGGATATTTTTCTAAAGGACCCATATCTATACTTAGAATTTTGAAAATCTGATTGAATATTTGAATTCCTCATGCAAAAAAAACAAAGGGAAACTAAATTTAGAAATTTTTGGAGTTTATTTGCTATTTTTGCAAAAAATTTGATAAAATCGAAGAAATTAGTAACTCACCGGTTACCAACTACTCCAAACACCGTGAGGGAGATGAAGTTGATCTATTAGCTTGGACTGTGGCTCTTCCTTCAAGTGGTAGTCCTGCCTTGCCTCTAGTTGGTCGCCTTCTCTAAGGACTTAAATATCCCCTAATTTACACGTTAAATTTCCCTATTTTTGTTCCTTCATTCTCTCACTCTATTTTCTCACTCTAAAAATTTTCCCCAATTCATAACTATCTAAAATTTTTTCAAGAAGCTGGTGGTATATTATTATAACTCACTTTGGTGTTACTTTGATTTTTCTTTACCAAATCAACAAGTGTAATGCATAGTTTAGGCATCCACAAATTGGTTTCTTACTTTACCACATGGCCTAACTCTTACCATACATAGCAACATGCTTCCAAGTATGTTAGGGATTTTCTTTTAAATTTTCTTGTATTTTTCTTTATTTATTTGGTAATATCCTCTCAATTTCGAGTATTTTTTTCAATTATGGGTACATATATTTATATATAATTATACCCAATGTGTATAAATGTCTTTTATATATTATTTTATTTATAATATTAATTATATTACTCCTATAGTTTATTTTTAAGTGTTCGTTATATTCTGAGACCCAATTCGCGCTTTACCAATAAAAATAATATAATAAATTATGCTATTTTTGCTATATTTTTAATATTTTATTATATTTTTAAATTCCGAGCCTATAAAAACTCCTTGATTGAAATCATGAAACCTCTTGTAAGCTTGTAACTTAATCGGGTTACTTTCTCGATGCCCTAAATTTACTACCGAACTTAGTCGCACTAATACGGGTCTTACAGCAAGATCTAGGTATAACATCGAATCTTGAGTTAAATCTTAAATCGATTGCCTTCTTGTTTAGTTTGCTTAATTGAATCTTGATTAGTGTTAGATCTATCAATTGCTACAAATTTAGTTAAATTCGTTAAGTTTCTTCATTTCAATTTTGCTAGTTAGATAATAAAGCTAGTTAGCATTAGTAATTGTAGTCTCTATGAGATGACATTTGTTCTTTTAACTATGTTATACAATAGGTGCACTTACCTTTTCACATCACTAAATTGGAATTAGATCTGGATAGGCTCCCTATCAATATTGAAGAAGTAACATCGATTTAAAGAAGGCTAGGCATTTGTAAAATATGAATCTCAAGGATAGAACTCAAACTAGGCTTATAATCTATTTGTTGTTGAAGGATGAAAAGGTAAAGAAGGATGATATCATGGCTATGTTAGTCCCAAAGCTACGAAAGAAATGTACCTAAATGGAACTTAGGATGAGGTATGAAGATAGGATCCAATGATTGATACTCTAGGAGAATCGTTAGGCAAATTTGAGTAGTTAGTTGATTATTCTTGTCTATTAAGAATATATGCTAATGTACTATTTACTGGATGAGGTCCTGAATTTAAGGAGGAGGATAGTCTCATTGAGGAAGCAAAGAAAGCAACTAGGATGATTGGTATGATTGGAAATGAGCCTAAGACCTTGGTTTTTGAGTACCCAAGCAAGGATGAGAAAACTGATGGATTGGGTAAGCCTAAGAAGATTACCTTTAATGTCTTACTAGCCCTTGAGAAGTAAAAAGCTACCCCTCTAAACTACCAGATGGTGAATTAAACTACTAGATCCTTAATACCCATGGTTGGATGGCTTACCCACTTAGGACAAGTGTATGATCGAGGTGAAGAGGCTAAGAGAAAGCCTACAGTAGAAGAAACATCCCCTAAGATTATTGAGGATATAAATGAGAAAGACCATAATACCGTTAAGAAGATAGTGAAGACTATTGAGTATAAAAATCATGGACTAACTAGCCAAGGTACCAAACCAAATTTCCTTGATGGGCTTATTGTTATCATCTAATATTCATTGGGAAAACTTAATTAATATTCTCAATGATGTTAAAGTGCTTAAGAGTATTTCTACTGAGAAGTCGGGACTAGTAGTCAACTTAGTGTTTGCAATGAATCAGATCTCATTTTCATTAAAAGAGTTAAGTGAGGAAGGGAATCAGCACACAAAACCCCACTTCATAACAGTCAAGTGTTAAGAAAGAATAGTAGCTCGGGTATTAATTAACAATGATTCCTCATTGAATGTGTATCCATTAGCAATACTAAATTTTCTTGGAGTAGATCTAACTAAACTAAGGCCCAGTTCAATTGTAATACGAGCTTTTGAAGGGTCGAAGAGAGATATACTTAGCAAAATCAAATTGCAGGTGGAGATCAGCCTACAAATGTTCACTATTCCATTCCAAGTCTTAGACATAGCACAAACTTTTAACCTTCTATTAAGTTGGCCCGAGATCTACCAAGCAAGGGCAATTTTGTTGAAGTAGCCAATGGGCAGTTGGTTGCTATTTTTAAGGAAAAAGACTATGAGGTTTACAAGGAGACAACTATTTTGTACATTGGGAGCACAAAGTTGGAGGAGCTAGGGTTACAAATTTTTAATGAGGTCAACATGGTTGAAGTGCTAGCATAAGGGGCATGGTTCACTCAAAATAGTCGAAGTAGTAAATCAGAACACTTAGGCTAAGATATGAGCTTACTAAAGCAAAGGTTCAAGAGATGAAGGCTGAGATCAAGGGCAGAAGAGGAGATCGACTATACCATGCTCATATGTACTTTCCAAAACATCTACTAGACTTTTCTAGCACATGCTTATGTTCAAGAATTGAAGGTGGTCAGTTTAGCTAAAGCTTTGGCTCAACAATGCAATATCAGTCCAAATGAGGAGAAATACATTGACACCCCCGCTTCATGATGCAATTGGCTTTTAGTTCCTGTTAATAGGTCTCTTTAGAAAAGTAACTTAAATCAACTATGAGCATTTAATTTCATGATTAGTCCAATTAGTTAAGCTTTTTCACTAAACATTTGATTTTGGTCAATAAAGTACTTCTCCTTCTTTGACATTTACTTGTTAACTTTTGCTTTTCTTTACTCTTTAAATCTAATAAAAACAATGAAAATTATTAATATCTCATGCTTGTAAATGATTTAAGTACCAATATCATCTTTGTCCTTACTGGGTCAAACATTAGAGATGATATTAAGACTCTAAACGAAATACAAGAGAGTTGGCATCGATTTAAGCAAGGCAAAATAGTTATTGATGAATCAATAGTAGTAATTAATTTGGGAATAAGAGAGAATCTCAAAATTTGAAAATTAGGGGTAAATTGATAGATGATCAACAATAAGAATTATCACACTTAATATCAGAGTATTTAGATGTATTTACCTAATCTTATGAGGATATGCCTGGGTTAAACTCATCAATAGTAGTCTTCAAGTTGCTTATGAGAAAGTATGTTAAACCTAAAAGGCAAAGGCTTATGCGATTTATGCTTCACATACTACTTAAAATAAAAGAAGTAAAAATGTTATTGGAGGTGGGGTTTACAAATGTGTCAGATTACCTCGATTAGGTAGTTATGTTGTGTTAGTACTTAAGAAAATTAGGAAAGTCAAAATCTATGTAAACATTTGCTAGTTGAATCAGGCTACCCCTAAAGAGAATTTTCCCTTGCCACACATCGATATCTTGGTGGGTAGCATAGTTAGAAATCATCTTTTCTTTTTTATGGATGGTTTCTCGATGATATGTTGTGCTGAGAGTTGATAAGGGCAACGGTATCGAGGTGGGTCTAAGCTTACAGAAAGCTTGAAAACAAAGTGGGAAAATGTGTGAAGAACAACAAAAGTAAAATAAGCAAACCCTTGAACAGCTCTAAGGATATGACATACCAAGAACTTCTGTGGACTCATGGGTCAACTCAATATAATACACAAGCTGGTCTAATGAAGGTACTTATCACCTAACTTTGCTTGAGGGTTAAGATAAGAGTGAAGTAAGCAATGGAGAACAATGCTCACAAAAAAAAAAAGAGAGAGAGAGAGAGAGAAAGAAAGAAGTGTATAATCAATATTCTAAGATTTAATTATGCCTTGCAACTACATGTTTAATGGGTATTTATACCTAAAAAGTTAGGGCATCATGCCTAAAATGGAAAACACTAAAAGGGTAATGTCTAAAAGAAGCATTGTACAAGGAACAACGAACGTTACAAATGAAAAATCAAAAAATTAATAAATTTGTGCACAAAATCCTTCACATGGACTTAGATATTAGCAATAAGTTATTAGAGATGCTTCTAGCAGAAACAAACAAATGGTATGGTAAGGATAGAGGGCTAAGTCGGGGTGCTAAGTGGGGGTACTAAGTAGACTTGGGTCTGTCCGAGAAAAAATGTGGCAGTGGAGGTGTGCTAGAGTTCTCAATACCAATATTGCTAAGCTGGAGGTTGGTTGGATTATAGTCGAGTAGGTGTATAAGGGATCAGGCTGCCAGTAGAGCTTAAGTCAAGTCGGCACCTGGCTATTGAGAGGTGATAAATTACTTATCTTAGCATATAGAGTTAGTTGGCAGTATTGATCAACTTAGTCTTGGCAAGAGTTGGTTAGAGCAAGAGAATTTGTTATGTTGGCCCCTTAAGGCCTTGAGCTGGAGCTCGAGTTAAGGGTCCGATTGTTTGATTCTTATCATCCCCTCCAAGTTGATTTCAATTTAGGATCAAATCTATCTGGTCTTCGTTCAATTCTCCTTTAAGGAGATAAGGGTTGAGGTTGGCAATGTTGAAGGTGTTAGAGACTCTAAATTCTTTAGGTAATTCCAGTAAATAGGTGTTTTGTTACTCCTTTGGAGTATTTTGAAAGAAGCTTCGGCTTGGCCAAATAACTTTTTCTTTCTTTTGCTCTGAAACCCCTCTTTGCTTAAAGGCAGCTACATCAAATCTCCAGGTTAAAACTGTGATAACTTCCTTCCTTTGCTTCTTCCTCTTATCCTCTTCGTAGATCAATCAATTTGCTAAGTAACTCTCTCATTGATCTACTGTAGAGACTATGCTTAAGCTCTTGTATTAAGGTCTTTTTGCTAAGATAAGGGTATAGGGGTATGATCAAGGGGTAGCTCTAGATTGAAACCATAGATGACCTCAAAGGGGGTTTGTTTAGTGGTATTATGTGTAGTGTGATTGTAAGCAAATTCTACCACTGGTAAAATAGACATCCTAATTGGTCAAATTCTTCCCTATTGCAGCTTAAAGCAATGGTCTTAATGTTCAATTAACCACCTCTGTTTAGCCATCAGTTTGGGGGTGATAGGAAGTGCTAAAAAGTAGTTTAGTTCCCATGCAACACCAAAGGGTTCTCCAAAAATGGCTTAGAAACTTTAAATCTTTATTTGAGACTACACTCCTTGGCATATCATGCAAACAAATAATTTCCTGCAAAAAGAGAGAAGCAATAGCCAAAGGATCGTTAGTTTTAGAATAGGACACAAAGTGTGCCATCTTATTGAAACTATCTACAACAACCATCACAAAATCTCTACCTTGGGCAATTCTTGGCAATACAAGGACAAAATCTATGCTTAACTTGGTCCAAGGTCTGGTCAAGACAAGCAAGGGCATTACTTTCCCTTGTTTGGCTTAATATTCAGCTCTCTTGTAAGTAACACATCTCTCAATAATTTGATGCATATCTTACCTCATCTTCGGTCAAAAGAATCATCCACTCAACAACTCATATGTCCTCTTCTTCCTTAAATGTCCGAAAAGTCAACTCCAATGAGCTTCCCTAACAACCAACTCCTTTGAAGAACAAGCTAGTACACATAGCTTGCTTCCTCGAAACAAATACCCATTTTTCACGTGATAGTCATCCACTATCCTCCCTTCGGCACATCACCTAAATATGGGACCAAAATAGGAGTCTTACTGAAACTGCTCCTTGATGCTCACAAACCCCAATAGTCTAGTTTGTAGCTCAGTAAGAAGAACATTGTTCTTGCCTTATTTTTATTTGATTTACAAAGTTGAATCTCTTTAGGAATTTAACCCATCGTGCTTGCCTTTTCGGCAGTTTAGTCTGACTTCTAAGGTACCTTAAGGATTCATGATATGCATAAATGAAAAATTATCTTGGCAATTGATAGTATTGCCATACTTGGAGTGCTTAGATAAGGGCCAAGAGTTCTTTGTCATATACCAAGTAGTTCAATTGAGGTCCTTGTAGCTTCTTGTTGTAGCAAGCAATTGGTCAACCTTCTTACATCAAGACAGCACCTATATCAATTCCTCTTGCGTCACATTAAATCTTTCCTTCACTTTAAGAAAACTTCTCTCCTCTTTCTCTCCCTACTTAAACTCAATATTTTTCTTTGTCAGCTTAGTGAGGGGTACGACAATGGCACTAAAGTTTCTAATGAATCTTTGATAAAAAGATGCCACTCCATGGAAACTTCTTACTTTAGTACAGATGGTTAGAGTTGGTCATTCAACAATAGCTTCTCATCATTAACTCGTAAGCTTCCCCTACCAATTACAAATCCTAAAAATACCACTTTCTCCTAGTAGAAGCAATACGTCTTTAGATTTTTGAATAACCTTTCAATTCAGAGTACATCAAATACAACACAAAGATGTTCAAAATGGCTCGGTGGGTTAACACTGTATACAAGGATGTTGTCAAAGTATACCATGACACATTTCCCAATTAGATTTCTCAACATATGGTTAGTTAGTCTCATGAAGGTGCCCGGGGCATTTAACAAGCTAAAAAGCATAACTATCCATTCGTAAAGTCCATATTGAGTTTTAAATATAGTTTTCCACTCATCCCTCAGCCTCATCCGAATCTGATGATAACCAGACTTCAAATCAATTTTACTAAAGACCCTAGCTCCGTTTAATTCATCCAACTTGGGAATAGGATACCTGTACTTGATTGTGATCTTATTCATGGCCTTACTATCTATGTACATTTGCCAGGTACCATCCTTTTTCGGCATAAGAAGTGCCAGTATAGTACATAGGCTAAGACTCTCCCTTATATATCTTTTTGCCAGTAGTTCATTTACTTATCTTTGAAGTTTAGCAGCCTATTCGGGGTTCATTCGATAAGCTGGTTTATTTGGCAGGGCAACGTAGGTTATTAAGTCAATGCAATGTTCAATGCCTCTAAAAGGGGATAATCCTTCAAGCAACCGTTCTAGAAATAAGTTGGTATACTCTTCCAGCAGCTTTTTGACTTCTAGGGGTAGTTCACCCCACTCCTTCAATTCTAATAGTTGCCTGATTAACAAAAACGTTAGCATATTAGCCTTAATAGCTTCTCAAAGTTTGGCTTTACTCAACACTAAAGCCTTCTTTGATCCTCGAGTAAGTTTAGCTTACAGTATAATAACTTAACTCGGCATCATCAGGTTCAACGTAATCTTCCTCCCATCCTTCTTAAACACATACATGTTCCTAAAACTATAATGAATAACCCTTCAATTGAAAATGCCAGGGTCAGCCTAACATAACATGAGATGTATACATGGGTAGCACATCACAAAGAATTTCATTGTAATAGTTCTTAATTAATATTAACAATAGCACTTATTGGGTGACATACTGTGCTCCCTTCTTGTTTAGCCAATATAACTTATATGGCTTTAGATGTAAAATGGTTGATAACTTAAGTTTCTTAATCAAATCGATAGATACTACATTAGTACAGCTTCCACTATCCATTATGAGAATGCAAACTTGTACATTCACTTCGCAAGTGATGTAGAATAAGTTCTCTCTCTACTCTTCCTCAATAGAAGGTTTTAAACTCATCACACATTAAATAACCAAAGTTAACTTATCTAAGTCTTCTACAAACACATCTTCCTCAATCAAGTCAACATTAACCTCAACCTCATCTTCCACTTCTTTTTCCTCCTTCGGTTCCTCATTTATACAATCTACTTCAATCTTTAGAACATCTCCCTTGATAATCATGGTCCTTCGAACACTAAGCAACCATGTGCCCAAAACCTTGACATTTAAAGCACTTAATCTAGCTCATCTTCCTCCCAAATCCTTATCCCTTCTCATAAATTCTCGGTGGCATTTCACCATCAACTGGTTAGCCCTTCTATTCAACTTTAACTTCTATCCTTCTGGTTTGATTGGAACTCTACTAAGCTCGATAACTTCCCTAAGCAAGTCAGCGTGACTAATCAAGTCGACTTATCAGGCGTCGAGTAAGTATTCTGCTCCTTCTCTGCCTCTCCACTTGTTAAACTATTCTTAAAGCCTCATCTAATGTAGTGAACTGCTAAAGTTTCACAATATCTTGGATGCCATTTCTTAATCTAATGAAAAACCTAGTTACTGTTTGGGTTAATGGCTCATTGACTTCACCACGAATCATGAGTATTTGAAATTCCTAAACATAATCATCAATAGCTTAACTCCCTTATCATAGCTCCTAAAACCTAGCTAAAGTATCATGTAGGTAAGTATCTAGTAAGGACTTATTTTTGAGAATTCTTTTCATCTCTAGGTAAGTGTTGACCTCTATATCATTCTCGCTTCCTTATGGTTTAGAAGTTCTTTTACCATAATGCAGCATACCTAGAGAATTCTATAATAGCAACCTTCACCTTCTCTCAATCCTCATACTGGTAATAGTCAATGATACGTTCAACCTTGTTCTCCCAATCCAGATAATCGTCTACATCCCTAGAACTATTGAAGCTCAAGATCTAAAGCTTTACATAGTCGATAACTTAGGGTGTTCGAGCTCACTCTTCTTGTGCATTGTACTCTTCTTCTTCTTCATCATCCATATCACCCAAATCAATCCTTCTTCGCACTCGTCTTCCAACTCCTCCACTTTGAACTTGTTAAGCTAAGATCTATCCTCTAACAGGTCTAGTAGCTTATAGAGTGTTCTATACGGCTTTAGCAAGTTGATAAGCCATTGCATAAATAACTCGAATCAAATTGCTATGAAGTTAGCTACCTCATCAAGTCCTTCGTCTGTACTCTTAGGTGTACCGTAAGGCTATCAAACATGGTAAGCAACACTTATTGTCATCGCTAATACCAACATGGATACTAAGATCCATTGTTCTCTTTGATAGAACTCGATAACAATCTTTTATTCTAAGAAACAACAGATATAGTCCCTTTAAGCTAACAACACACTCGTATACTTCTTCTATACGAATATTCAACTCTAGGGAACAATATATGCAACTGAAACTTACTTTATTTTCGTATGTTCAAAACAATGCAGCCACAACAAACTACTATGCCTTCTACTTACTCAAGCACTTGCAGTTAATCCTCTACGCAACTTCAATATGCTACTACAACAAACACTACTTCACAAAAGCACAAATACAACTTACCCAAATGAACCTCCACTCTAATACTAAGATGATACACCATGTTGAGAGCTAACAAGGTTAATAGGATCAAGGTGGGTCCAAGCCTACAAAAAACTTGAAAATGAAGTAAGAAAATGAGTAAAGAACAATGAAAGTAAAACAAGCAAACCCTCAAATAGTTCTAAGGATATGACGCACCAGGGAACCTCCAAGGACCCATGGCATAACTCGATATGACATATGAGCTGATCCAATGAGTGATGTGTGTAGGAGCTCAGTTATTACTAAGACTTATTGTAGGAGATGAGAATCGAATAGGTCCTTCAAAGTGTCGAAGAAAATAGAATGTTAAGGTCAATGAATTGAATGCAGTAGTTGATGTGATGCTACTCGAGGGATATGACTCACCTACAAACACAACATGACTTGGTACTTCACTCAATGCAACACATAAGGTAATGCCAAGGTCTACCCGCTACTAATCTTAAGCTACTTGGTAAGACTAGATAAGAATGTTTGGAAATGAGCTTAAAGAGGAATGTCTTGCAAGGACCAAGTATATTAAAAAATGCTTGTAAGGAATGTAAGATAATTCTAGCTAGAAAGAGAAGGAACTATTTATAGTAAGTCCCTAAGGTGGCTTTATAAATAAAGAAAATTACAAAAAGTTATTCACTAAAAGAGATTCTTAGTACATATGAAAAGGGGGTAAATAGGATAAATGACAAAAAGAGGAAAAATATTGTAGCGTCGGGTGAAAGGACAGGTAGTAGTGAGATATTGGTTCCATACTGGCAGCAAATGTAAGCATCGCCATGTAAAGTAATAGAGATGGTGCGCTGAAGGGTAGGGACTACCTTGAAGGGGATCTCATCACTCGATAAGTGGGCCTCAACACAAAAGTGGTTTAGGTAATAGGTATAGTACCATATGAATAAGGTCCTCGACTTCAGCACTAGGTTGGTCGGCCTTGATACTCAGCTTCTTAGCCTCAGCATTCAGTGAATAATATTCAATACTTAGAGCCTAACAAAGCAGGGTATGGTCAAGATGAGCCCTCAGGGAGTTCTTCCACTACTCTCTTGTAAATTGTGCCTTATCCTCGGAAACCTAATCAAAGAGAATTCTTCGAGTGAGCCATTTTCGTTGTTACTGTACCGACTATTAAAATTAGGTCTGCCTGTCTAAGACTAGATCTTAGTACCAGTCCAGAACGATCAAAGTTGAATCGTGAGCCTATTAATGAAGCAAATTCAATGAAGCAACAACTGGTGCCATAAAGAAGCGGCCATAAACTAGAAAGCCTTGACCAATTTGAAAGATCATTTAATGTAGTTAAAATAACTAAATTCTGGGTTGTTTGAGCAAGTAAGGGAAATTTTATGGAATTCATAACTGTCTCACCATTTTTTTACTCTTTTATTTTTTTATTGTTTGAACATTCAGGATTTAAGACTACTCCAATGCTCCTTTTCGCCATGCATAAACTAAACCAACAATTAGGATAAGTACGAAAATCAAAGCTCCTAGAAATACGGATACCCCAAATACATCATAACTCATTGCTGAAGGCTTTGGAGGCCCACATGGGTGAGAGGACCAATGGTCAACAGTCCATCAATACCTTGAGGTTATTGAAGATTTTCCTTCAAATCTTGGCTCTCTTCTTCATCGAGTACATAAGGTGTTAGGTCAAGTATATTAAAAGCAGTAGATACATCGTATCCATCAGGTAGCTCATGCTCAAATCCATTACCATTGATGTGCTTAAGGATCTTAAAAGGTCTATCTGATTTGGGGAAAGCTTGTTCATTCTCTTCCTAGGGAAATGTTCCTTACTGAGGTAGACGTAGATAATGTCTTTGGGGCTATAAACTACTTATCTCCTTCCTCGGATTCTTTACTCCTTCTATCGGGCTATAGTCTGTACCGATTGTTCAACAACCTTTTGATACAACTTTTAGAATTCCTCAATGTATTGCAGGCCGGATTGACTTTCCCATTAAATGGTTGAGCTAATAGCTATATCCAAGGGTAAGTTCAAGTTAAGTCCATAGACAACCTCAAAAGGTGACCTTCCTATCGAGCTGTGAACTAATCAGTTGTAGGCAAACTCAATAACAGGTAGGCATAAGTCTCAATCATGTAAGTTCTTCCCAACAGCTGCTCGCAGGAAGTTGTCGACTATCCTACCTCGGTCTGACCGTCTGTCTAAGGGTAGCAAGAAGTACTTTACATAAGCTTACTGCCGAATTTGTTCCATAAGGTATTCTAAAAGAAACTTATGAACTTCGAGTCATGGTTAGGCACAATACTCTCGGCAGTTTATGCAATTGTACAATAACCTGCAAAAAGAGGTTAGCGACAAATAAAGCATCATTAGTTCTGTAGCGAGGAATGAAGTGGCTTATCTTACTGAACCAATCAACCACCACCATAATTGCGTCATATCCTCTCGGCATTCAGGGAAGGTCGAGCTTGAAATCCATGCTTAGGCTGGCCTATAAGCACTTAAGAATGAGCAGAGGTATGTACTCTCCATACAGCTCTCTCCTTCTTTTCGCATGTTTACATACCTCGTACCTATCAAGAATTTAATGCACATCCTTCATTATCCAAGGCCAGTAGAAATGTTCTTTCAATATTCCAGCTATCCTCTTTTCTCTAAAATGGTCGACTAAGCCTCCAACATGAGCTTCTTAGATGAGTAGCTCTTTAGCCGAACCATTCAGCATACAAACTTGCTTGCTCTTCATCAGGAATTCGTAGCTTATATAGAACCCATCTACAACTCCTCTAACACTGCACTTAGCCACTAAAGACCTAAAATACGGATCGTGTCATCTTGATTGAACAAGATGCCAAATCCAAGTGCCTTTGCTTGCATTGTAGTAACAAAGGTATGGCGACGAGAAGGAGCATTAGCCATAATGTTTATGCTCCCTTTCTTATATCGAATGACGTAGTAGAAAAACTCTAAGAACTTGACCCATTTGGCATGATGCCGAGAAAGTTTTTGTTACCCTTGAAGGTGTTTGAGAGATTCATGATTTAAGTAAAAGATGAATTCTCTCGGCAATAGGTAATGCTGCCAATTATATAGTGTTCGAACAAAGGAGTAGAGCTCCTTATCATATGTCAAGTAATTCAGGGTATCTCCTTTCAGTTTCTCATTGAAATAGGCAATGGGTTGATGTTCTTGCATAAGGATAGCACCAATGTCGACTCCAGATACGTCACGTTTTACCTCAAAAACTTTCTCGAAATCTAATAGGGCAAGTATAAGGGCCAATGTCAATTTAGACTATATCTCTTCAAAACTCTTCTAAGCTTTCTCTGACCACTTAAACTCAAAGTTCTTCCTAGTCAACTCGGTTAATGGTGCCATTATGGAACTGAAGTTTCGAATGAATCTCCGATAAAACGAAGCTAGACCATGGAAGCTCCTGACTTTGACAACATTAGTTGGCATAGGCCATTCAAGAATAGCTCTAAATTTCTCATTATCAACTCGGACTCCTCCCTTTAATACAACATATCTAATGAATATGACTTTGCCCTAATAGAACATACATTTCTTCAATTGCTGAATAATCTCTTAATATAGAGAATGTCGAATATTGTTCTTAAATGCTCAATATGGGAGGGAAGGTCAGCACTGTAGATTAGAATTTCGTCAAAATAAACTACAAAACTTTTGCTAATTAGTAACCTCAGTACATGATCCATAAGCTACATAAAAGAACTTAGAGCATTCATAAGACCAAACAGCATCACCAACCACTAAAACAAACCATCCTTTGTTTTAAAAGCAGTTTTCCATTCATCACCAAGCCTCATTCGTATCTGATGATGACCACTTTTTAGGTTAATCTTTGAGAAGATGTGAGCACCATGTAACTCATCAAGCACGTCATCAAGTTGTGGATTGGGTATCAGTATTTAATAGTGATCTTATTGATGGCTCAGCTGTCAATGCACATTCTCCACGACCCATCATTCTTCGGCACTAGTACAGCTAATATAACATAGGGGCTCATACTCTTATGAACATATCTATGGTCCACCAACTCGTCTACCTATTTCTTCAGCCCGACTGCTTACTCAAAATTGAGCCTATAGGCAGGTTAGTTTGGTAATACAGCTCCTAGCTGAAGGTCAATACAATATTCAATGCCTCTTAAAGGTGGTAAGCCTTTTGGTACCTCAATAGGAAATAGGTCAGCATACTCCTGTAGTATTGTCTGCACTTCAACAAGTAAGCTCTCGGCTTCTGTCAACTCTAAAAGTTTCTTGACTAAAAGGAGCACACACTCTTCATCCTTAATTTCTTGGGCAAATTGAGCTTGGGAAATCACTAAATACTTCTGTTGTAGTGATCTAGCAACCTCAGATTATGCCTCCTTCACTTCCTTAAGACTCATAAGGGTCAGTATAACCTTCTTCCTATCCTTTTACAACATGTAAGTGTTCCTATACCCATCGTGTAATACCCTTAAGTCAAACAACCTAGGTTAGCAGAGAAAGATGTGTGAAATGCACATAAGAAGGATGTCACATAACACCTCATCCTTATACTTATCGCCAATGGCAATCGGTATTCTAACTTGCTCAACAATAGGTAAACCTCCCTTCTTGTTTAGCTAGTGAATCTTATATGGCTTAGGGTACAGAAGGGTTAACAACTTCATGGCCTTGACTACTCCTTATGCTATAACATTGGTATAGCTTCCTCCATCAATGATCAAAGTGCATAGCTTACCATTCACTTAACAATTCATGTGAAAGAGATTCTCACTTTATACATTTTCATTGGCCACAAAAGTGCTAAGAGATTGAAATATAATAAAATAGTACTTGACTGCTTCAAGAAGCATAAGGGCATCAAGGTGTTCCTAAATCTCCTCTAGTGTTTGGCTAATCTCTACTTCTTCCTCTCCTTCACTAGCACTCTCCACTTTGAACTGAAGCTTATCTCTCTTGATCATCATGACACATTAGTTCGGACATTGACTAGCCATATGTCCATAACCAAGACATTTAAAGCATTTGATCTCTCAAGTCTTGCTTCCTGAACTCTGACCTTGGTCTCTTTGGACCCTAGGTTCCTCGACCCTCTTCAAGTTGGCTCGACATTTACCTTCAGCAATCTACCTCGAAATTGTTTGGTGTTTACCTATAGTCTAATCAGCTCGACATGCTACTTCGGTTTGGCAATCCAAGTTAGCTAATCTAACTCTGCCTCTACCTCTCAACCCTTTATTCTACTAAGATGGCCTCATCTAGACTCCTAAGTCTCTATAACTCCACAATATGACCAATCTCAGTCTTGAGCCTAGAAATGAATAGAGCTATGGTTCGAGTTTCGGGTTTGTCTACATCACATTAAATCATCAACAATTGAAATTCTCATACATACTCATCTACTAACTTGCTGCCTTGTTTCAAATCTTAGAGGCATCAGAAGGTTTCTTGTTCATAGTACTCTAAAACAAATCGGTTTCTCATAACTCTCTTCATTTCATTCCATGTCCATATCTCATGGCGTGCTCTCTGGTACACGTTCTGCAACTTTTTCCACCACATTGCTACATATCCAGAAAACTCTAATGTAACTATTCTAATATGAACAACATCATCATAGTCATAAAAGTCGAATATCTTTTTTATCTTTTCCTCCCAATCTAAGTAATCATCAACATGACTAGATCTATTGAAGCTTGAAATTTGCACCTTAAGATGCTCGGCTCCCCTAGGAGGTCTAGTCTTACATTCGTCTATCCCAATATATTGCTCCTCCTCCTCATACTCCTTAACTTCATCTAACTTAAGTTTCCTTCTCACAACTCTATCTACACGATAGGGTGGTGCTTGGTTTACAGGAATGGGTTCAAGGGCTTGCTACTCATTCATCAGTAGTCTCAACCTATCTCTCATTTGTTAGTACTGTTCAATGACAACTCTCTCTTGCGGCCTAGTCTCTAAGGCTCTTTGCACTAAGACAACTAGATTGGCCATAATAGCGATGGGGTCCTATATCTACTCATTAGTAGTACGTGGTGTTCGTTGGGTAAAACGACCATGACTATGAGTATCACTCTTGGTATCATTAATCTCTCCTTAAATATTAGGATTCGACATTTCAAGTATAAAACTTTCAAGGAACACTTCACTTGAGATTTTTCCACACAAACCACAAAAAATCATTGAATAACAGTGACTGGGGATTTACTCTATTCTTTTAGTGTAAAACAGAGTGAGGTAGAATAATATGCCAACAGTAATTAGTCTATACAACCTTTGGTCACAACCTCAAGCTCTAATATATGATATGCCTAGAAGCTCAGTTATCATTAGGACTTACCGTAGGAGATAAGAATCGAATGAGTCCTTCAAAGTATCAAAGAAAATAGAATGGTAAGGTTGGTAAACTAAATGCAGTAGCTGACGTGAAGCTGTTCAAATGATATGACTTATCTATGAACATAACACAGCTTAGCACTTCACTTAATGTAACACACAAGCTAATGCTAAGGTCCAACTGCCACTAATCTTGAGTTATTCAGTAAGACTAAATAAGAGTGTATGGAAATGGGCTTAAAGAGGAATGCCTCACAAGTACTAAGTATATTAAAAAATTCCTATAAGGAATATAAGGTAATTCTGGCTATAAGGAGAAGGGACTATTTATAGTAAGTCCTTAGGGTAACTTTACAAATAAAGGAAATTACAAAAAGGTATTCACTAAAAGAGATTCCTATTACATACAAAAAGGGAGTAAGTAGGACAAATGAAAAAAAGGGGAAAAATAGTACAATGTTAGGCAAAAGGATAAGTGGCGGTAAGATATTGGTTCCTTACTGATAGCAAATGTAAGCATCGCCATGTCAGTAATAGAGATAGCAAGCTGAAGGGTAAGAGTCTTCATGAAGGGGATCTCATCACTCAATAAGTAGGCCTTGGTACTCGATACCTAGGCTTTAGCACAAAAGGGATTCGAGTGATAAGTGCAGTGTTGTATGAATAAGGTCCTCGGCCTTAGCATTAGGTTGGTTAGCCTCGGCACTCGTCTTCTTAGCCTTAGCATTTAGTGGATAATGTTTGGTACTTTGAGCCTGAAAAAGTAGGGTATGGCCGAAATGAGCCCTTAAGGAGTTCTTCCACTATTCTCCTATAAACTACGCCTTATCCTTGGCAATTTGATCAGAGAGAATTCTTTGGGTGAGTGATTGCAGGCTTCGGAGGTGTACGCCGGTGAGAAGACTAGTGGCAGCAGTCCATCAATGAGGATACTTACCACCTAGCTTTACTTAAGGGTTAGTATAAGAGTGAAGTAAGCAATAGAGAACAATGCTTACAAAAAAAAAGAGAATTGTATATTCAATATTTTGAGACATGATTATGCCTTGCGGCTACATATACAGCGAGTATTTATACTCAAAAACTTAGGGCATCCTACTTAAAATGAAAAAGACTGAAAAGGTAATGATAGGAATCAGGCTACTAGGCCTTTAACTCCCAGTCAAACTTAAGGACTAAAGAGATTAACAAGGCGAATCCTCCTACTTCAGCCAACTCTTGCTAAGGTCAAGTTACTCCTTACTATTGATCAACTCTCTATGTTGTGCCTAATGACTGCCCATCTTTTGGAAATTATGTGCCGAATGGAAGAACACCTTGACAACAGCTAAACTCTACATACTTGCTCAATCTTATCTGACTTGACCCCTTACTTGGCAACATTATTACCGAGAGGTTGAGAGATCCCATGCATCAACTACTCCAATTCCGACGAATCTACACCTACTCGGTACTCCCGTTTGGCCACCCAACCATCTTGCACTACTTTGTCTAAATCCTCCAATAGCACCACTAACACATTACTACTTCTACCATAATCATTGTTTTTCAGTAAATATTCATTTTTAACCTTTGTATACCTTATACATTACTTTTTTGGAATAATACCCCTTTTATCTTTTCCTTTTTAAGTAGGTTGTGTTAAATTCTTTGGTATAAATACTCCTTGTACATATAACCGCATATCATCAAATTATCATTAATACACTAAATAATTTTCCTTTCATAAACATTGTTTGTTTACTCTCACTTAACTCTTATTCTAACACTTAAGCAAAGCTAGGTGGTGAGTAAAGTCACGAACCAACTCATGCATCATGTTAAACCGTGCCGTAAGTCCTCGAAAGTTCCATTGGTACACCATATCCTTTGAAGTTATTTGTAGGTTTGCTCATTTATTTCCTTTTTTGTTCACTCACGCGATTCCCCCATCACTCATTTCAAGCTTTTGATAAGCTTAGACTCATCCTTGTGACCACCCTTATCTATTCTTAGCTCTAGTCTACATCATCTTAGTATCAAAGAGGATGTTTCGTTTAGATTGTAGTAGATTGTTCTTGAAGCTCCTAGTTATACTCTGTTTTAAGCATGTAAGACATAGCGGATTTCTATGTTAGCTTAGTTGCTATGTACCTAACTACTAGTTTCTGGTTTGAAGAAAGTGTGTTGTGTTACTAGATTTAGAGAAATAGTGTTAATTATAGCTCAGATCTAAAGACCGTAATCGAGTTTGCTGAGAAAATGATGGACACTAGTGTCAAGTTAGTGTTGTGGACAACAATAGTGGTGTTGTCCACCATAGCCGACAATCTCAAGGCACCCCTAAGAATATGGATAAGAGATTTGATGAGGTAGCTAACCTACTAGTAGACTTGACCTAAGTAATACATGCATTATCTTACAGACCTACTAAAGCTATGCATAATACCCTACAAGTTATCTAACCTACCGGAGGTTAGAAGCCAACTCGATAAGTTTGAGGCAGCAGAGTAGGTAGACGGGTGAGAAAAAGGATTAACTTGGGAGAAATGGATGATGTTGAGGAAGAAGAGTACGGAGAAGAAGAAGAGAGAGCTTGAGCACCTTGAGCGTCCGACCATGTGAAGCTTTAGATTCCGAGCTTCAAAGGTTTTGGTAATACGGATGATTATTTAGATTAAGAGGAGAAGGTGGAACGTGTTTTTTACTATTATCAATATTTAGACTATGAAAAGGTAAAATTGTTGCTGTTGAGTTCTCAAGATATGCCGCCATGTAATGGAAGAATTTCTAGGTCATGAGAAGACAAGAAGGTTATAGAGAGATTAATACTTAGCTTAAGATGAAGAGAATACTTAGAAACAGGTTTGTACTAGATACTTATCTATAAGACACTTTTGTTTGGCTTCACGAGTTGAAGCAAGGATGTTAAATTGTTGACTAGTATGTTCATGAGTTCCAAATGCTCATGATTTGCTGCAAAGTAGAGGAGCCATCAGCGTAGATAGTCTCAAGATTCCTTACTAGTTTGAGGAGTCATGTCCAAGATATTATGGAACTCTAATAATTTACGATAATGGATGAGGCAATACGAATAGCTTAGCAAGTAGAAAGGCAAAGGCGTCAAATGCCAACTCGACTACAATTAGTCAACTAATTCAATCAAGTCAACTTGTTCATAAAGGCTACTGAAGTTAACCTAGTACCGAGGCAACTAGATGAGTAGACGTCAAGACTGAACAGAATGTAACGTATGAACTCGAACATATGAGAAAGGATAAGGATCTAGTAGGAAGATGAGCTAGATCAAATATTTCAAATGTTAGGGGTTTAGACATATGGCTGCTCAATGTCTGAACTAAAGGACTATAGTCATCAAGGGAGATGCCTCAAAGCTTAAAGTACATAGAATTGACAAAGAACCTGAGGAAGAGGGTGTTCCCAAGAAAGAGGTCATACAGGCGAATGAACTTATTGAAGAGGATGTGTTTGCCAAGGACTTGGATAAATTAATCTTAGTTGTTAGACATACAATGAGCTTTAAACCCTCATACAAGGAGGACTAGAAGGAGAACTTATTCTATATCACATACAAGGTGAACCATCAGTTGTGTGCACTAATTGTGGATAATGGTAGTTGCACTAATGTGGCATCAGCCGATTTGATTACAAAGTTGAAGTTGTCAACTATCACGCATCTAAATCCATACAATTTGCATTGGTTGAATGAGAAGGGAGCATTACATGCCACTCAGCAAGTACTACTGCCGATCTCAATTGGAAATTACTGTTATGAGATTTTATGCAATGTGCTGCCCATGTGCACATCAAACATGTTATTAGGCCGACCATGGCTTTTTGACTTGAGAGTTATCCATTATGGGTACAGGAACACTTATGCATTTGAAAAGGATGGAAGGAAGATTACTATGCTGCCAAGGTTAGCGAATTGCAAGCTGAACTTGCTAAAGGATTGAAGAAGACTCTGATGATAAGTAAAGCTAAGCTCTGAGATGCTATTAAAGCTGACGCGCTGACCTTCATGTTGATCAAGCAACTATTAGAGTTGAAAGAGCAGGGTAAATTATCCCCGGAAGTAAAGGATTTGTTGAATGAATATGCTAATTTGTTCCTTGAACAATTTCCCAAAAGGTTACCCCCTATCTAAAGCATAGAACATTACATTGACTTGATACTTAATGCAGCCCTACCGAACAAATCAACTTAGTAGATAAATCCCAAACAAGCTATTGAGCTTCAAAGACAAATCAATGAATTATTAGGAAAGGGTTATGTGAGGGAGAGGGTCAACCCTTATGCTATTCCAAAGCTCCTAGAGCCTAATAAAGACAGAACCTAGCGGATGTGTATTGAGTGTGGAATTATAAATAAGATCACGATCAAAGATGGGTATCCTATCCCTAGGTTAGATGACATGATAGATGAATTGAGTGGAGCTAAGGTCTTCAACATGATAGATTTGAAATCTAGTTACCATAAAATTTGTATGAGGCTAGGAGATGAGTGGAAGACTACATTCAAAACTCGACATGGACTTTACAAGTGGATGGTAATGCCATTTGGCTTGTTAAATGCCTCGAGCACTTTCATGCGACTGATAAACCATGTGCTAAGAAACCTGATCAAGAAGTGTGTTGTGGTGTACTTCAACGGCATCCTAGTATATAGTGCCAACATGCTGAGTCATAATAAACATCTTCATGCCGTATTAGATGTACTCTGTACTGAGAGGTTATTTGGAAATTTAAAAAAGTGTTGTTTTTGCCAAGAGGAAGTGATGTTCCTAAGCTATGTAGTTGGTGGAAGAAGCTTATGAGTGGATCATGAGAAGATCTAAGCAATCATCGAGTGGCCAACTCCAACCACTTGTGCCTAGGTAAGAGGTTTCTACGAACCGGTATCCTTCTGTAGAAGATTCATAAGGAATTTTAGCACCATAGCCGTACCCCTTACTAAATTGAAGAAGAAGAACACTAAATTTAAATGGGGAGAAAAAGAAGAAAGAAGTTTTGTCAAAGTAAATGAAAGATTAACTTCTACACCTTTATTGGATTTACTTGGCTTCGAGAAGATATTCGAGCTGGAGTGTGATGCATCAAGCATAGGTATAGGTGCTTTCCTAATACAAGAAGGCCGACCAATCGTTTAACACAGTGAGAAGCTTAGGGGAACTCAACTAAACTACTCAATATATGATAAAGAACTCTTAGCTCTTATCCGAACACTCAAAGTATGGCAGCATTATCTATTACGAATAGAATTTGTCATCTATACCAACCATAAGTCTCTAAGGTATCTCCGAAGTTAGGCTAAGTTGTTAAAGTGGCAAGCAAGGTAGGTTGAATTGCTTAAATGATTCAATTTTGTGATAAAATACAAACAAGGAAGGAGCAACATAGTTGTAGATGCTCTTTCAAGAAGACATGCGCTCTTAACCAAACTGCAGACCAAATTGTTTAGATTTGAAAGTATTAAAGAGCAATATTCCCAAGATCAATACTTAGGCGATGTGCCAATGGGAGGACAGTGAACGAGTATCATATGGAAGATGAATAGTTATTCCAAAGTGGAAAACTGTGCATGCCGACCTGTTCATTAAGACAGGTACTCATCTAGGAAGCCCATGGTAGAAAACTGTCTAGGCATTTTGGAGAAAGGAGAACACATGAGCTGTTGAATGGACATTTCTTTTGGTTGAGAATGAGGTGAGATGTATACCAAATTATTAAGGGCTATGCCATATGTAAGAGGGCTAAGTGTCGAGCCAAACAAGGGAAAGCAATGCCTTTGCCTATCTCAACGAAACCATTCACTGAGTTGAGCATGAACTTTGTTCTTAGATTACCAAGGATAGCCCAAGGGAAAGATTTCGTAATGGTCATCATAGATAGATTTAGTAAGATGGCACACTTTATGACCTGTTCTAAGACTAATGATGCTTTGGCTATTACTTCTCTTTTCTTGCAAGAGATTGTTCGGTTACACGACATGCTAAAAAGTGTAGTAACAAATAGAGACCTAAAGTTCTTGATCTGTTTCTAGAGAACCCTGTGGCATTAGATGGGGACCAAACTACTATTTAGTACTTCCTATCACCCCCAAACTGATGGCCAAACAAAGATAGCCAATGTACTTTAGGATTACTGTACCGAGCTACAATGAGCAAGAACTTGACTAATTGGGACATCCATTTGCCTATAGTCAAATTCGATTATGACTAAACAATGTATGGTAGTACCAAGTAGACCCCCTTTGAAGTTGTTTATGGTTTTAATCCCAAGTTGCCCCTTGATCACACCCTTATGCCTATATCCAAGCAAGAAGACCCCGATACGAGAGCACAAGTAAAGTCCCTACAACATATCTATGATAAAGTTACTCGGTAGATTGACTAAGCTACCAGCAAAATATGATAGAAAGCCAATCGTAGGAAGACAAGACAATTTCAGCCTAGAGACCTAATATGGCTACTTCGGAGTAAGGAAAGGTTTCCGAGCAAGAGGAGAAACAGTAATTAGACTCCATGTACCTATTCAATTATGTCCAACCTAAACTCTTACTCAGCAATATTGCTACTATTATCATTGTTTTTCCACTGGTGCATCATATCCTTTGAAACTATTTATGGGTTTGCTTATTTCTTTCCTATTTTTGTTCACTTGCGTGATTCCCCCATCACTTATTTCAAGCTTTTAGCAAGATTGGGCCCATCCCTACGATCGGCCTTGTCTATTCTTGGCTCCAATCCGCGTCAAGTAATGTCCAAAAGAAGTATTGTACAAGGAATAATGAAGGATAAAAATGAAAAATCAAAGAAATTAATGGATTTGTGCAACGAAATCCTTCACGTAGGACTTAGATATGTGGTAATAGGTTATTAAAGATGCTTTTAGCAGAAACGAACAAATGGTACGGTCAGGATGGAGGGCTAAGCAAAGGTATCGAGAAAACCTAGGTCCATTTGATAAAAAAAAAAAAAGAAAGAAAGAAAAGTGGTTATGGATGTGTGTTGGAGTTCTTGGCACTAATATTACTAAGCTAGAGTTTAGCTCAGTCATGGTTAAGTAGGCATGTAAGGGATCAGGCTACCAATGGAGCTTAAGTCAGGTTGACACTCAATTGTTGAGAGGTGAGAAGTTACTCGGCTCGATATGTGGAGTTAGTCGACAGTGAGGATTAGCTAGGTCTCAACAAGAGTTAGTTAAAGTAAGAGAAGTCGTCATGCCAGCCCCTTAAGGTTTCGAGCTTGGTTTTAGGTTAAGGGTCCAATAGTTCAATTCCTATCACTCAAGATACAACCAGATTAAGATGGTAAAAGAAGATAAAACCAAGACCACTTTTGCTACTACCCGAGGGACGTTTTGTTAGGGCAACTTATCAGTGGGTTATTGTTGCATTGTTTCATGATATGATGCAAGAAGAAATTGAAGTATATATAGTTAATATGATTAACAAGTTTAGAGAAGATGGTGATCATGTTATCGTGCTACAAAAGTTATTTGAAAGGCTAAGGAAGTTTTAGTTGAAGTTGAATCTGGAGAAATGTACCTTTGGGGTAACCTCGAGAAAGCTATTGGGCTTCATGGTTAGTAGAAAAGGTATAGAAGTAGATCTGAATAAAGTGAAGGCAATCATAGATATGCTTGCCCCAAAGACCCTAAAAGAAGTTAGAGGACTATGAAGGAGATTGAATTACATTGCCCACTTCATATCACAACTCGTTGACAAATGTAAGCCGTCATTTAAGCTCTTGAGGAAGAACGTAGTGATAAAATTAGATGAAGAATGTGAGAAAGTGTTTGCCAAAATCAAGGAGCATCTTATGAATCCTCTAGTACCAGTGTCAGGACCCATAAGGGGGCTAGTAAAATTATCTAAAATTTCCATAACATACGAAAACCGCCTTGCAAGTCAGAGATTGCAAGGCCCTAAATAATAAATTACTAAGATTACTGATTTTTAAGTAATTAATTTATTGTAACATAACATATAAATATAAATAACTTTACATATCCAATATCCCACAGTTTCTCAGAACAGCAAAGAATCGGTATCCCCTACCAAATAATAAGACAGGATATATTAACATTACAAAAATATATACATATAAGAAAAATTAAATTATAGTAAGTTCTAACATATAAATATTTTCTATAAAAGATGTTTATGTATCATCCAAAGAGTACTCAGCTACTTCTAATACTAATATACATATCTTCATCTCATACTTAGCACTCGAAACTCATCCCAATCCCATCGTAAGTAAACCTGCAAAAGAAACTAAGGGAGAATGAGCATAAAATAGCTCAGTAAGTTCGTTCTTCACCACTACCGTTTAAGCAAGTTATCACACATTATTATTATCATACATGCAAGCAAGCTATCTACATACAAAATGAATGCAGGCATGATGGATGCAAGAAACACATCCACAGGAGTTTGAAACTATGAACGGTGTAGAATTACCTCATCTACACTTCGATTATCCCCTGTACTTACCTACATAGGGTACCTCAGCTTATCCGCATGAGGCTGCCTAGGGGCATTGCCTCTCTAAGCAACACTTGACTATTACCATAGTTAAGAAAAGAGTTCCAATCCAAATAGGTAGATCCCAAACTAAGATTATCCACCATCCAAGAACCGTTGGGCACAAACATGCGAGTCCTCTCGCTATCAATTAGAGATCCCATACTAGCTTTGCCTTAACGTTAAAATATTATTTATGGCTCTACGAACCCTTATAGAGATCATACGAAAATATGTTTATGAGTAGAAAAGCTTTTTATAAAAACACTTTTCTCAATATTTTTACAAAGCTAGCACTCTCCATTCATAAATTTACCGGGTCATAAACATGCAACGAGTATAATTGGTTATTTTGGTTTGATACTTATATTCATCAATTTAAAAAGGTGATCACATAGATGATAGTAAACAAACAAAGCAATCATTCAGACATACAAGCAACAGCAAGCAATAAAACCTCATACAAGTAACATACACAAGCAAGTAGTAAGTCATTAAAACTTTCTTACCTGGATTATTGCTCTTTCTCCAAGCTTTAGGGTTTCCAAAACTCAATATGGAATGCTTAAAAAAAATAGTAAAACTTATAAGTATTCTAAGAAGTCAGACTCTTTAGTTAACTAAAAGTCTATTGTAGTTTGTCTAGTTCTCCTAATACAACCCAAGTATAATGTATATAGGGTTTACCATACTCAATGGGATTAATAGTAACTATTTTCTTATATTTGTAAGTTATGAGACTTCCTTTATGTATTTAGTAACTTTTCATTCTAATTTCGATATTTACGAACTTATAATCGTTTTTCATCGTTTTTGGACACAAGTTCACACGATGATATCTGTTTTGGACGTTAAGACCCATGTTTTACGATATGGCTAAACTTATTGAATTTTAACTTATTGAAGCTTAATTATTCTTATTGCTTATGTTTATATCCTATTTTAGTACTTAATGATTTAATTAGCTATTAGATTCTTACACTTAAGAAATTTTACATTAGTATTACTAAGTTATGTACTTAATTAAGTTTAATTCAATTTAGGAAGTGTATTAGAATTTAAAGGATCCTCAACTCCTAAGTACATGTATACATATATATGTTATATTCTTATGTAATCTTATAATTTATTACTTTACAAGCTTATGCTTATGTCATCGCTTAAGTCATCAATTGCTTATGTCATGGCTTATGTAATCATTCATTACATATAAATATATATATCCTTATGTATGTATGTCCTTATGTACTCATACATACACTTTATACATATGTTATATACATACCTATACTTCTAACATACTAATATGTATACTTGTGTACTTATACGTATACTAATACACATACCCATATACACATACGATGACATACGTATTTTTATACGTATTTTCGTATGCCAAAAATTCCTCTTAAGAAAGCTTCTCAAATTTCATATTTTTGTATTTTAAGGGTTTATTTAACATGGTACATGTATGTATAGTTGGCATATGCCTTATTTTAGGTTATGTACATATTGGATTCTTATGTACAAAGGTCTTTATATATGCATTTATCTAGCATACACTTATATACATATACTTAGATACATGTACACATGCTCTTCATCCATTCACCAAGGCTATCCTATACTTTTAAACATAAAAATTAAATCTTTAAGCCCAAATCAACATATATGTACACAACACATAAACTTCTTAAACTAACCTACCTATTCATCTAACTGTTAGATAATATGGAGTAATACATGATAACATACATTTGTTTTCTTCTTGATATATGGTTGCAAAGTTGGAAAATTAGGAAAAGTGAAAGGGAAAGGGAGGTCATGGTTATGGAGGAAGAAGAAAGGGACTTGATTTTGTGCTGTTTTGTGTTTTTGAAAGTGAAAGCAAGTGGGTCCTAAAGGATGAAGAAGTGGATGGCAAAGACGTGGGGAAAAGGAAGAAAAATCTAAAAGAAAAGAAATCATTAGAATGGAAGAGATATTTCTAAAATGAAAGTGACATTTTGTTGACTTTTCTACATGTTGACTTAGTCAACTTTTTGACTTTAGTCTTAGTCAACATGTGTTAACTTGGTTAACTTTCCAAAAATAAATGCCATTTAGTGTACATAATGAAGTAATTAGGGAAAATTAGGAGAAAGATTTAGGAAATGAAAGGAAATAAGAAGTTTAGTGAATTGATTAATAAAAATATATAATGAGATCTTCCATTAGGTATTTATATCCTATTTACATCATTTAGTAGGCTACTTAATGTAATTATTATGAAAAGTATCATTTAGAGTTGTAATACCTACTATATGTAATATAAGCATCAACTAAATTCTTAGCTCTATTTAATACTAACCTAGTTATATACTTAGAAGATGAATGTGATCTATGATGCAATATCTTAGTTTCTAAAGGATTACTTTAGTATTATAAATATTTGTAAATGATTGAAGGTTATCTTTAATCTTTTACTAATGATTTAGTATAATATTAAGGTTATATTATCAATTAGGGTTTAAGGGTAAATTATGGTGAATTAGTACTTTTATACTCTTAAAGTTTTAATTTCAGGGTTTTTATTACTTTTCGGGTACAATCTCTAGTGTTTTTACACATTTAGGGTTTAATCTATTCATACGCGATTAAGTCTTCGATTGTTATCTTAGGGTTTTGATAAAGTTCAAGGTTAACTTTTGCAGTTACATATACTTGAGATTTTAGGGTCTTCGTATGCGATTAGAAGTTCAATTGATAATTTAAGGATTTTCATATTCACTTTAGGTTTTAAATTGAGATTTTAATCGGTTTTAAATCTCACTGACTCTACTGACTTCAAGAAATCATCTACAGTTTAGGGATTTGATTCTATACTTGAAAAGGCTAGATTTGCAAGGTTTACAACTAGTCACTCCCACACCGGGATGATTACTAATACTTTACTTAACTATTCTCCATGAATGTTAGGGTAAAGAGACAAGACGGGGAGAAAAGAACATCATATATACTATCTAAGTGAGAAGTTCATAGATGGTGAGTAGAAATACTCAGAGGTGAAAAGAACGTGTTATACCTTAGTATGGGTAATCCACAGACTTAAGCAATACACCCTTTATTACTCTGTGGAGTTGTTGACAAAGTATGACCCTTTAAGGTATTTAATAGAAAAGCTGGCTTTTATCAAGAGAATTTCTAAGTGGCAAATGTTGCTCTAAACTTCAACATCAAGTATGTAAAGTTAGAGCTCAGTCAAGGTGCAAGTCGTAGCAGATCAATTGGCAGAATATCTACTAGAGGATAATGATGGTAATTCTGAAGCCTAGTTTCTTAATGAAGGTGTAATGGTGGTAGGTGAATTAAGTGGTGAAAAACTAAAATGGAAGATGTATTTTGATGGAGTAGCCAATGTGTTTGGATGTGGAATAGGGGGAGCATTAATATCACCAGAGGGTAATCATTTCCCTGTAGTAATCAAAGTAGCATTCCTATACACAAATAACATAGTAAAATATGAGGCATGTATCTTGGGGCTCAAGATGGCTTTAGACATGAGGATATGGAGGCTTAAAGTATATGGAGATTCTTCTCTTATAATTCTCTAAATCTTAGGAGATATAATATGAAAGATAGTAAACTGATACCATATCATGAAAATTTAGGGAAGTTGATCAAACGTTTACAGGAGTTCTCATTTACTTACATTCCAAGAACCCGAAACCAATTTGTCAATGTACTAGCAATACTAGCATTGATGGTGAAGGTCACCAATGGGATAGAGATTCAATCCTTGAAAATTAGAGAAGAGAAAAAACCAACCTTTTGCTTAGTTGTCGAAGAGAAAGAACAAAAGAAGCCATGGTATTATGATATCAAAAGATTCCTCCAAAGAAGTGAGTTTCCTGAAGAAGCTAATAAAAAGGATAGAAAAGCGCTAAGGAGATTGGCTGCTCATTTCCTATTGAGCAAAGCTACTTTATACAAAAGGTTATTCGATACAATGTTATTAAAATGTGTAGATGAAGAAGAAGCTAAGAAGTTAATGAAAGAAGTGCATGAAAGAGTTTGTTATCCTCATATGAACGGGTATATGTTAGCCTAAAAGATCATGAGGATGGTATATTTTTGGATGATAATGGAGTCAGATCGTATTAAGTACGTAAGGCATTGTCACTGTGCAAAGCATACGCTAACAAAATCAATGCCCCTCTCAGGAGTTGCATGTATTGTCAACCCTATGGTCTTCTCAATGAAGGGAATAGACATGATTGGTTCAATCTCACAAACGACTTCAAATGGACATGAGTTCATTCTAGTCACAATCAATTATTTTACAAAATGGGTAGAAGTAACATCATTTGCTACTATGACCAAAGGATTGGTAGTCAGATTTCTAAAGAGGGATATCATTAGCAGATATAGTACACTCGAGTTTGTCATTATAGACAACATGTCTAACTTCAATAATAGGTTAATGGTCGAGGTATGTAGCAAGTTCAATATCAACCATAGAAATTCAACTCCATATAGACTATAGATGAATGGGTAGTTGAAGTCACTAATAAGAACACCAAGAGAATCATTGAGAAGATGGTGATCACTTACACAGACTAGCGTAAGATGCTTCCCTTTACTCTCATAACTTATAAAACCTCAGTCAAAACTTCTACAAGAGTAACCCTATACTTATTAGGGTATGGAATTGAAGCCATACTACCAATTGAAGTAGAAAATACCCTCATTTCAAGTGCTAGTAGAGACTTAAATTAATGAAGCATAGTAGGTAAGAAAGCAAATGGACATTTGAATCTCTTCAATGAAAGGATGCTAACAATGTTTCATGGTTAGTGTTTCCGGTAGAGGATGATTACATCCTTTAAGAAGAAAGTACAACCAAGACATTTCTAAGAAGGAGATTTGGTGTTAAGGAAGGTATTGCTGAATGTGAAGACCCTAGAGGAAAATTTGCTCCAAACTATGAAGGCCCTTATGTAATTATAAGGGTATTATTAGGAGGGGCGTAAGCATTAGTAGAGATGGATGGTCTGGATTTGTGGAACCCTCTAAATTCAAATGCTATCAAGTTATATTACCTATGAATAGTCGAACTCAATTCTCCTTTCAAAATTGTTCATGGTTAATTTTTTATCACTTGTGAGAAAAGTTGATATCCATGATGGTCGTCAATCTCAGATGGTCATTAACCAATAAACACTTCACTGATAAGTCTTTATATATCCCTAAACACTTAAACACTAAATGATTATCTTGTCACCAAACCTAAATCACCATATAATAATGAGGTTAGGTGCTCCTTGTGATTTAATCTTGTTTTTTCGAAAAGAGACTTGTTTTTCAGGACTAACCTAATTGCAGGGGTTAAAAAATTAAAAGCTAATTGCGACAAGCGTTGAATCAAAGCATGAGTATGGTATAGCTAAAAGCTTCGACCGCATTCTATTGCAATGGATGAAAATCTAATTTGGATCCCACACATAAGGTAGATTCCAAGGAGTGAGTACCATTACAAAAAAGGCTATTGATAATTATTATGGTAGCATTCTGTTTTTGAACGAGTGAATATGGGGAATTAATACAAGGTATGCCAATTGGCTGCAGTCTACAAAATTCTCCAGTTTCAGGTAAAATAATTTTGAAAAATCCCTAAAATCGCCAAAGAAATGTTCAAATAAAGTGCTTTAAGAAAGCTTTTAGATCCTTGAAGAGATATATCCTCTTTAAGATATCCACCAATCCAAGATGAGTTAACCGACCTTTCAAGTCGAGAACCTAGTTCAAAATCTTTTTACCCCAACCAGTCAGTTAGGACCATAATTTAAGTAAGAATCTTTCACCCCAATCATTTAAGATGGGGCCATTGTTTTAAGTAAGGATCTTTTTACCCTAATCATTCAAGTTAGGATTAATTTTAAATAAGAATCTTTTTACCTTAACCATTCAAATTAAGATCAATTTTTAATAAGAGCTTTTTACCCTAGCCTTTCAAGTCAAGACCTTATTCATCTGGTATTTTAAGTCAAAGGCTTTTACTCAACCTTCTAAGTCGAGATTATCCGTTAATGGGAAATTATCTTCCCCAACCTTTTAAGTTAGTGTCTTATTCATCTAAAAATTTAAGTCAAAAATCTTTTACCTTGATTTGTTAAGTCGAAACACTAATCATCTGACCTTTCAAGTTAGTATTTTCTATTTTTAAGCTGACCTTTGAAATTAGGATACTTTTAGTTTACTATGCAAATCAAAAGTCTTTACCTTGCCAATTCAAGCTAGAATTCAACAAAAATCAGCATAGCTATTTGTCTTTATAGCAAAGTTTTAATTAAACTTCGCTATAAAAAGAGGCAGTTGTAAACATTCCATTTTTGCCACCATTTTATTTTAGGTTCTTTTCTTTTTAGGTTTTTGGGTTAAGTTTATAAGAAAAACACAAAAAAAATTGAAAACGAAAAAAAAATTAAAATAAAAAGAATAAAAAATGCTTGAGTCATATTAGTTGGTGCGATTTAGTAAATTTTAAGTCTTTAAGAAATTGAGTATATTTGCAAAAATATTTTTTAGGAAAAAATGTAACAAAAGTTTAGATCAATGAAAGTGAGTTTTTATTAAGAAATAATCAGGTGAATTAAAATAAGAGTTGGAATTTATTAAATTGAACTCGAGTTAGAAAAAATCCTTTGCATGTATATTTTTTACTAGTTAATTATTTTAGGGGTGTTTGGGCCATTACACAATGGCTCCCCATCCTATGGTCCTATGACGACCCGAGTTTGACCGTATCTATCGTATATTTATGATGCAGCAAAATAAATGTCATGCCTCGGCGTATGCTATTTACAAAATAAATATGCTAATTAAAACAATTATATATACGAAGAAAACAATAAATAAATAAATCAATATATCAAATAAATAAATAAATAACTAAATAATGCGGGTAATTTGAAAAGCGATTTTAATTTCGATAAGCTGTCGAGCTCAGTTTTCCACTCTTCCAATTCTTTTTATAAAATTAGGTCTTCTTTTAACTGATCAATACCGAACCCTACCCGTTTAATATTGACCCTCGACTAAGGTTTAAAGAAAACCGTTTTCTCAATTTAAAAAAGGATTAGAGTCACCACCCGACCGAAGTCAGGAAAAAGAGTTAAATTATAACCAATTAGGTAAATTGGTTATAACTCAACTATCGGTCTATTGATTTAGAAAGACCAAGTTATAAATATGGTTTTTTGAAAACTAGAGATCTAAATTCGAGGCTAATTTATTAAACCCTAAACAGGAACCACTTTTTAACTTTCCGAATTTAACTTCGCTTTTCAAATATACCCTTTTTAATTTCTAAAAACATCTGATGATGATACATGCAACTAAATTGATTAATTTACATAAATATCTAAAAATAGAAAAAATAAAAATTTCCATATTTTAGATTGCCCTGTACTTGCGTACAGGTGTCTACATACCCACTATTGGGGATTAGACTTTCATAGTTCATTTTATGAAAATATAGCGGGTAGATTGATTTTAACTTTTGGAAAAATCGCCGGGTTTACGTTTTTCCCTATTTTAAGTTGATTTGAGAAAAGATTATAAAGGATCCTAAATTGGATTTTATTTTTAAAAAACCTAAAATGCCCTAGTTTGGAAAGGATCTGGTTTATTTTTATTAAAATTGATTTTCTAGTGTCAAAAAGTAATGTTTCTATTTTTATTATTTATTTATTTATTGTTAGTTAGTTCTTTTTTATATGGTTTTTCTTTTGTTTAAATGTGAAAATAAAATAAAATAAAAACCAAAATAAAACACTTCCTATTCTTTTTTTTTTCTTTTCTTTCTTTTCTTTCTTCTTTTTTTTCTTTACTTTTTCCTTCCTCTTTTTTATTTTTTTTTCATTATTAGTATTTTCTATTACATTTACATAAAACAAATAAACAAAATAAAACAAAAAAAAAGAATTAAATATAAAAATATTAATAAAAAAACTTCGAATGAATTTGGATGCACAAGTCAGACCTAAGCGGGTCGGATGGGTCGGATCTTGGCTTTTTCTTCTCCAGCACCAGCGGGGTACGATTCAGCTCCATCTAGCCTCCAAATCAAAGGGGAAAATGGGCTTTTATGTATTTTTAATTGGGATTAGGGGGGGTAAAGGAAATGTCGTGGTTAATGGAGCTTGTTTTTGGTGGTTTTGAAAGTGGCAATCGATGGTAGTGTCCGTTCCTTCGATGTGGTGGCAATTGGGCACAAATAGAGTGTTGGTTTTGGGATTTAAGGGTACGAGGAGAGTAGCCATGATATTAGTTTAGGTTGAAGGACACTAAAGGCAGTCGTTTGAGGAGAGAGAGAAGGGCGGTGATCAGGGTTTAGTGGTAGCTACCTTGGTGGAGTTGTTAGGGGTCATGGTGAAGGTCGAAAGCAGCTAGGTTAGAGAGCCTGAGCTACTGGTAATATTCCTAGAGTGGTGGCTCAGCTTGGGTCAGAGTGAAGAGAGAGAATTAAAGAGAGAAAGAGAGTAGGTTAGAGAGAGAAAGTGATCGAGAATGGATAAAGAGAGTGTAAGGATTGATTATGTTCGTTGTGTGTATCCGTCTATGTCTTATGATCATTAATTTATACACAAATCCAACCTAGAAACAAAGGAAAGTTGGAATCGGATAAATGAAGAATGCCCAAGAAAATAGCTTTTTTCCAATTTTTGGAGCTCAAATTGAATGCTCCTTTGACTGTATTTAGACATGTTTTTTGTACCGATTCATAATAGGCTATGTCTATTCTGCAATTTTGCCAGTGATTTGGTGAAATTGTAACGAGAAAGGGGCCAAAAATCATGTTGAAGTGGGTGGCCTAAAGTGGAAAGTGTTGGAAACTTGGAGAAAGTCGAGGGAAAAGAGAGGAAAAGAGAGGGAAAAGAAGGGAAAAGGAAGGGGGGAAGAAAAAATAGGCTAACGTGGTGCCACGTCAGCCGTACTGACCAACCCTGGCATGCTACCAACAAATTCGATGATGCCACATGTCAGGATATGTGGTGCAATTAGACCCTGACACATAGCAAACCCTGAGGTAATTGAAAACCAAAAAAATGAGAAAAAGGCCTCCCTGTCTTTGCCAAGTTTAAAACCTAAGACCTTATGCTTAAGACAAGTGCTATGTCCATATGCTTAACCGTTAGGCCGTTGGCTTGTACCTTATCCATATGTACAATTGGACTCAGTTAGCCTAGGCCATATTTAAATCTAAGCCTAGGTTCAATGACCCAACTTCTAAACCTAAATTTAATCTAACAAAATGTTATTTTCTAAAATCTTTTATTTATTTATTTTTTGTGATTTTTTCGTAATTTCTTTTTATTGTATTTTCTAAATTTCTTATTTTTTGTGTTTTCTTTTTTCTAATTTCTTATGTTTTTCTAGAATTCCTATTTTTCTAAATTTCTTCATTTTTTAGGGCTTTCTTTAATTTTCTATTTTTTGAACTTTTTTTAATTTAGGACCCTATAACTTAATTTAAAAAATAAAGGGAGGCATAAATTAGGTGTCTACAGTTATTCCTCTTTGTGGTAAAGTTATACAAAACTTTATCACAAAGATAAAACCGACACTATTTTTGCCCCAAGAATGGATTTTATGCTAAGAAGCGCTACAGCTAGTTTACTATCCTAAGTCCAATCCATTGGGGATTTTGAGAAGAAAAGGGTGGCACTCTAAGAGAAGGGTGGCGCTCTAAGGGATGGACGAAAGACAAAAAGAAGAATTAAAGTTTGGTCATGCTCATATGAATTGACAAAGTGAAGTGAAATGGGCCAAGTGCTTCTTAAGCTGGCCAAGACCCTAAACAGAATTGAGAAAACTTAGTCGTGCCCTGATGAGCTAACTAACCAAGGTGGGCAAAGCACTCCTAAAGTTGGCTAAGACCCTAAGAAGAATGAGCAAACTTGGTCATGCCCTAATGAGCTGACTAACCAAGGCGGGCAAAGCGCTCCTAGAGCTAGCTAAGACTTTAAGAAGGAAGAGCGAACTTGGTCGTGCCCTGATGAGCTGACTAACCAAGGTGGGCAAAACACTCCTAAAGTTGACTAAGACCCTAAGAAGTATAAGCAAACTTAGTCGTGCCCTGATGAGCTGACTAACCAAGGCGAGCAAAGGGCTCGTAAAGCCGGCTAAGACCCTAAGAAGCATGATCAAACTTGATCATACCCTGATAAGCTGACTAACCAAGGCGGGAAAAGCGCTCCTAGAGCTGGCTAAAACCCTAAAAAGAATGAGCAAACTTAGTTGTACCTTGATAAGTTGACTAACCAATGTAAGCAAAGCGCTCCTAGAGTTGGCTAAGACCCTAAAAAGAATGAGCAAACTTGGTCATACCCTGATAAGCTGACTGACCAAAGTAAGCAAAGTGCTCCTAGAGCTGGATAAGACCCTAAGAAGAATGAGCAAACTTGAAAGGCTAGTTAAGAAGATGATGAAGGTAATTGCTTTACGAGCCAGTTAAGAGAAACTTGGTGGAAGAAAGTGCCCTACAGAACTTGGTGAAGAGAGGGGCTTATTTGCAAGAAATTTGGAAGGATGAACTGAGCTAAGATCGTGTCTTCATAGGTTGGCCAAATACTAAATGCCAAAAGTAAACACCTCTGGGTTAGTTAAAAAAGATTGTTGGGGTAAAAGTGGTCTAAATGTAAGAAAAAATTAGTATACTAACACTATGTAGAAATACTTACCCAGTCTTTGTCGATAGTACCCAATCCGTCAAATCTTTTTTTAAAAGCCCTCATTGGAAAATTACTAACTCTTGTTTTAGTCCCTTGTTATTAACCCAGATGTTCTTGAAATACAACATTCGAGACTTTGCTGGTTCTTTTTGGAGAAATCATGGAGATTAGCCGATGCAAGAAAACCACCTATTATTTTTGTTTCATTGGAACTTTTATGAACCCAAAAGCCTCATTCCCATCTACCGTGATTGCTTACTTAAGTTTTACATTACTCTGAAAAAATAGACAATAAAACTCTTCATTGAGGGGAATCAATCCATAATAAAGTATTTAAAGAATTTCGTTAATTACCAATCTTCTAGATCTCATTCCTTAACTCCTCTCGTGTTTGCAGTGTATAGGTTTAATTAAATGAGGTCAAGGGAATTATACTTGCCCATGGAGAGAGTGATTAGTCCAACAACGACAATGGCTAAGGATACAAAATTTGCTTGTAGATAATGAAAATTGGACCACAATGACATTCAAAATGATTGGCATTTTCGTGTGTTGAGCAAAATTCCCATTAATTTCTTATGGATAGTACAATTTTACAGCATTGGCATTTACAGGGTCTCTCAAATCTGGACCATCCATTTGGGACAAAATCAAAGCCCCTCTTGATAATACTTGCTTCATGACATAAGGATCCCTGTAATTAGGGGCGAATTTCCCTTTGGAGTCTTATGCATTGGGGAGAGCCTTTCTTAACACCAAATCTCCTTCTTTGAGGTTACGAGGTCACACCCTTTTATTGAAGGCCAAAGCCATTCTTTGCTGATAACATTGATTATGACACAGGGCTGTCAATCTCCTTTCATCGATCAGATTTAGTTGTTTGATGTGTTTCTTTACCCAATCGGCTTCACCCAAATGAATTTCTAATAGTACCTTGAGTGATGGGATTTCGACCTCTACTATTAACACTGCGTCAGTGCTGTATACTAAAGAGTATGGTGTTGCCCTAATCGACATTCTGATGGAAGTTAGATAGGCCATGAGTACAAAGGGTAACATCTCATGCCGGTCCTTATATGTAATAACCATTTTTTCAATGATTCTTTTGAGGTTTTTGTTTGTTGCTTTAACAGCACCATTCATTTGGGGTCGATAAGGAGTAGAGTTCCTGTGAATGATTCGGAATTGCCAGAATAATTCTATCCTAAGCTTGTTGTTGAGATTGGTGCCATTATCAATGATGATTGTTTCAGGAGTCCTGTACCGAGCCAAGATGTCCCTCTCGATGAACTTAACTATGACCCCTTAAGTAACATTCGAGTATGACAAAGCTTCTACCCATTTGATGAAGTAGTCTATGGCAACTAATATGAAGCAATGCCCATTAGACACTCTTGGAGTGATAGGGCTGATGATATCTATGCCCCATATTAAGAAAGGCCATGGTATTGAGGGCATGCAATTCCTTAGGTAGGGCATTTATCTTATTCCCCATAAACTTAGCATAAATGATAGTACCTAACATGTTTGATACAATCATTTTCCATTGTTGACCAATAATACCTTAACCTCATGGTTTTCTTTGCCAACATGTAGCCATTCATGTGAGGGCCACATACTCCTTCATATACCTCTTTCATTAACTTCTCAACCTCTTCATCAGCCACACACCTTAAGAGTATACCGTCAAATGAGCGTCAATATAAGGTAAACTCACTTACTAAGAATTGAGTAGTTAATCTCCTAATCATCTTTTTGTCTCTTTTCTTGGCCTTTCTAGGGTATGTACCTTATTGTAAGAACATCTTAATATCATGATACTACAGTATTTGGTTGTTTATACCCTCAATCGTTAGGTAGAAGGTAGGCTTGTCTTCAATTTCAATAGTAAGGGGTTGAATCTTAACTTTACCAGATATCTAGCTCATAGATGCTAAGGTAGCTAAAGCATTAGCAAATTGTTTATGAGTCCTTAGTACGTGATTGAAGGTGACTTCTATAAAACTTTCTGTTACTGCCATCACATGCCAGTGATAAGGCACCAGCTTGGGATCTTTAGTTTTATACTCTCCCTATGCTTAGCCAATAATGAGTGGGAGTCCCCATATACTTCTAATTCTTGAATGTCTTTCTCTAGGGCCATCTTGAGTCCTATAATGCATGCTTCATATTCAGCAATATTATTAGTGTACGGGAAAACGAGCCTTATGGCCACAGGATACTGAGTACCTTCAAGGGATATTAGTATTGCTCCAATTCTACATGCAGACACATTGGTTACACCATCAAAGAATATTTTCGTTTTGGTGGCTCGTCATCCTTTCCTTTATCAAAGCTTTCCCCGACCACTAAAATACCCTCATTGGGGAAATTGACTTGTACTTCTTGGGGAGTACTATCAGAGGGGTTTTCTGCTAATTGATCTGCCAAAACTTGCCCTTTAACTGAATTTCGGTTCACGTTTGTAGTGTCAAACTCTGATAGTAGCTGTAGATACCTAATTTTTGCCCTCCTTTTATTTTTCAAATTAGGTTATAAGGTCCTAAATAAGAAAAATTCAAAAAAAATAGAAAATTAAATAAAGCCCCCAAAAAAATGAAGAAATTTAGAAAAATAGGAATTCTAGAAAAACATAAGAAAAAAGGAAAAAAGGGACAAAAAAATAAGAAATTTAGAAAATACAAAAAATAAGAAATTATGAAAAAATCACAAAAAAATAAAAATAAAAATAAATAAATAAATAACATATTTTGAAAAATAACATTTTGTTAGATTATATTTAGGTTTAGAAGTTAGGCCATTAAACCTGGGCTTAAATTTAAATATGACCCAAGCTGACTGAGTCCATATGTGCAATTTAATTGTATATATGGATAAGGCATCATATGTGCAATTTAATTGTATATATGGATAAGGCATAAGCCAACGGCCTAACGGTTAAGCATATGAACATAATACTAGCATTAAGTATGAGGTCTTGGGTTCGAAACTTAACAAAGGTAGGGAGGCCTTTTTCTTACCTTTTGTTTTTCTTACATCAGAGACTGCCATGTGTCCCGATTTAATTGTGCCATATATCCTAACACGTGGCATAATCAGATTAGATGACATTTGCTGATGTGGTGCCACATGTTAGCTACCACGTATTGAGTGTGATACATGGCAGGTCGGGGATTGTCGAGTCGGTTGACGTGGTGCCACGTCAGCACTTTCCCTTTCTTTTACTCAGTTTTCTTCCATTTTCTCTCGATTTTCCTCAACTTTCCTTCTCAAGAATAGCTTACTCCCTCCACTTTAGCTTCAATTTCTGTACAAATTCCACACACAGGCTCATGGTTTCTTGCATCAATCTTACACTAGACATAGCTTACTATGAATCGGTATAAAAAACACGTCCAAGTTCGGTTAGTTACACATTCAAATTGAGCTTCAAAGATTGGAAAAAAACTAAGAATTTGACCATTTCCATTAACTTCGATCCGAGCTTTCCTTTGTTGTTGGGTTGAAATTCAAGTATAAATAAGGATGTCAATGAGCAGAAGATCAATCCCCGAGCTTCAGAATCAACTCTCAAGCTCCCCTTCTCTCTAGCGATTCTCTTTCTCTCTCTAGCTCACTCTCTCTCTCTTCAATTCCCTCTCTTCGCTCCGACCCAAGCCAAGCCACCACTCAAGGAAAACTCCTCGCGACTCAAGCTCCTTAACCTAGCTGCCTTCAACCTCCGCCGCAACCCCTAACCGCTCAACCGAATCACCACCCTTAAACCCTAAACCACTGAAGCTCACCTCACTTAAACCACCACCATCAGTCACCCTCGACCCAAACTACTACTACTACCGAGCTCCCTACACTCTAAAAACCCTACTCCAATCAACTGTTCATGACCAACAACCTCCTCCAATGCCACCCAAGCTCCGATGCCAACCACTACCTCCGACGACCCCCTCAACCGCCACCAAATGTCAAGGCATCAAACCTACCCCCTTCCCCCCCCCCCCCTAAACCTAATTAGAAAACCATAAAAATCCCATTTCCCAATCAAATTAGAGCTCCAATCAATTGGAATCACATCTATGACACTGCTATTATGGAAGATCAACTTGGATCCAGTGGAGCCAATCCGACCCGACCCAACCCTACCCGATGCGACCAGTCCAATCCTCCTAAGTCCGACCCATGCATCTGATTCCATCCAAAGTTTTATTCTTTTATTTTTTTTGTTATTTTATTTTTTTTACTTCGTTTATTTGTTTTATTTAAATGTAATTGGAAAATAATAATAGAAAGAAAATAAGAAAAAAGAGAAAAGAAAAAAAGTAAAAAAGAAAAAAGAAAAAAAAAAGTAATGTTGTTTTATTTTATTAAATAAGTAATAAGTGATAAGTGATAAATAAATTAAGAAAAAATATGAAATAAATAAAATAAAAAAACAAATAGGTAAATAAAAAGATTATGATTTCTTTTATCACTTAGAAAAATTAAGCTTTCTAAAAATAAGTGAAAATAAATAAACCTTTTTCTAAATTAAGACTATTTTAGAGTTTCCAAAAATAAAACACCAAGTAGGACCCTTTAAAAGAATTTCTTTGAATAAATTGAACTGGGTAAGAACGCAAATGCGACCCTTTTTCAAAAATTAAAATCAAACCACCCACTAAAGGTTTTTGTAAAAGAACTATATATGTTTGATCCCAAATAGCGGGTACGTAGATACCCATACGCAAGTATAAGGCAACTTAAAATATGGAAATTTTTATTTTTTTCATTTTTAGATATTTATATAAATTAATCAATTTAGTCGCCTGTATAATAATTAGATATTTTTTAGAAATTAAAAAAGGTATATTTGAAAAGCGAAGTTAAATTTGAAAGTTAAAAGTGGTACCCGTTTAAGGTTTAATAAATTAGCCATCGGATTTAGATCTCTACTTTTTAAAAAACCGTATTTATAACTTGGTTTTTTAATTGATAGACCGGTAGTTAAGTTATAACCAATTCACCCAATTGGTTATAACTTAACCCCTTTTTCCCGACTTTAGTTTGGTAGCGACTCCAAATCTTTTCAAGTTGGAAAAAATGGTTTTCTTTAAACCCTAGTCGAGGGTCAATATTAAACGGGTAAGGTTTAGTATTGATCGGTTTAGAGAAGACCTAATTTTATAAAAAGAACCGAGAAGGTGAAAAACCAGGCTCGACAGCAGCACTGCCACTTTGAGATTCTGCTAATTAGGACTAGTTTGTTTGCTAAGTACTTCAGGGGATTGTGTTTAATTAGTAACTCTACCTAGTAGTAGAGTGTGTATTATTTGAGCCGATGCATTACCCAAACCAACGCACAATAGGTTCTTTCAATTTCTGAATATCTTTGCTCCCCTTCGGTGAATTTTTTGTTCAAGTAATATATAGCCCATTCCTTTCCTTCTTCATCTTTCTGGCCAAGCATGCACCCCATGGACTCTAGTAGTATTATCAAGTATATGAATAAAGGTTTCCCAGTTTTTGGAGCTACCAGAATTGGAGAGTTCATGAAGTATTCTTTGATTGTTGTAAAAGCCTACTCACACTCTTCATCCCAATTAATCTTAGCATTCTTTTTTAACAACTTAAAATAAAGGACAACACTTGTCTGTGAGTTGGGATATAAACCAGGCTATATAGTTTAAACGGCCCAACAAACCTTTGATTTCTTTAAGTGTGTGTAGTGGGGGTAGGTCAACTATCGCTTTAACTTTATCAGGGTCCACTTCAATGCCCCTTTGGCTGATTATGAAACCTAATAACTTCCCTAAAGTTACCCCGAAAGTACACTTCTCTGGGTTGAGTTTTAGTTAGAATTTTCTCAACCTATCAAACAATCTCCTTAGATTTTCCACATGATTTTCTCCCTCTTTAGACTTGGCAATCATATCATCGACATATAGCTCAACTTCTTTATGCATCATGTCATGAAAAATTGTTATCATGGCCCTTTGGTAAGTTGCCTCGCATTTTTTAGTCCAAAAAGCATCACTTTGTAGCAAAACGTACACCAAGTTGTGATGAATATAGCCTTGGCTTTATCTTCTTCAGCCATTCAAATCTAGTTATACCTAGAAAATCCATCTATGAAAGAGAAAATATGGTTTCTGGCTATGTTATCGACCAATACATCGATATGGAGTAAAGGAAAATTATCTTTAGGGGTTGCTTGATTGAGGTCTCGAAAAGCCACGTACACCTTGACTTTCCCATTCTTCTTCATAACTGGTACTATGTTAGCTACCCACTTAGGATAATAAGATACCTCAATGAAGCCGACTTCCAATAATTTTTTTACTCCTTCCTTAATTTTCAACAAGATATCTGGTCGGAACCTTCTCAACTTTTGTTTCTTAGGCTTGATGTCCTCTTGTGTAGGTAAGCGATGGACCACGATCAACGAGTCGAATCCGGGCATGTCGTCATAAGACCATGCGAATACGTCTTGGTATTCAAATAGTAATGTGGTCATCTCTATCTTTTGATTTTCTTCCAAATTTCCCCTAACTTTCAATACCTTAGGGTTTTCATTGGTACCGACATTAATTATCTCTGTTGGCTCATCAATGGAAATTCTACTCATTTCATGCTTTTACCAGCTTTTTTGTACGTCATTATGGTCATCAACATTACCCCCGACGACTAACCCAGTAAGTCCGAAAGTGATATCAATATTCTCATTACCTATCTGCGCGAGGTATCCATGGCCTTTATTCGAGTCATTGGATCTAGAAAGAAAAAGAAAGTGAACAAAAGGAAGAGTGTAAGTAAGGCAAGAATAAAGAGAAAAGAAGTTGATTTTATTTTGGGGAACTCTCTATTGAGTAGAACAGAGGCAATTTATTACAAAATTCTATAAAATACTGGATCATGATTCATCCTTTACCCTAGGGAAGACTTATTATTATTCACAGGGATGGAGAACCAATTATTCAAGTGATGGGATTTGTTGATCAGGCTAACCCCTTCATTCTTATTGGAAGTGCCTTCTTTAACAGGCTTTGAGTTTTGGGTTTCGGTCTTGATGAAAGTTTCTAACAATGGTGGGAAGTTCATTGGAGCATGATACAACATGTCACCCTTTCTACCCCTAGCTTGCATTCTCTACAATTCTTTTGTCGGGGTTAGAATGTATCCAAACCCATAAGACCCAAACTGGCCTTCTTTGTATTTCAACTTCTCTTCTTTTTGCTGATTGGTCGTCATGCATACCTCATTAAACATCTGGAGTCCAGAGTCCTCTTGTTCTTCTGTATCGATATAAGGTATGGCTGTCTCTTTATAGATTTCGTAATCTTAGTTACCCAAAATTGTGATAACCTGGCCATTAGAGATGAACTTAACTTTCTGGTGAAGAATTGACGATATGGCCCCTACTGAATGTATCCAAGGCCTTCCCTATAACAGATTAAAGGTCCTTGGAATGTCTAAAACCTAAAATGGGATGTTAAACGTCTGTGAGCCGATATCAACTGATTAATCCACCTCCCTTATTATTTCTCTCCTGGATCGATCAAAAGCTCTTGCCATTGTTAAACTAGGTTTAATAGCAGTTGTAGCAACACCTAATAGATCTAGGGCAGCTAAAGGACAAACATTTAAAGATGACTCGTTGTCAATGAGCACTCTTGTTGCGATGATGTTATTTATCCTTACTATTATGAATAGAAGCTTTGTGTGCTAGGTACCTTCTTTGCCCAGTTCCTCAGTAGAGAAGGAAATTTAATCTATGGTGAGGATGGAATTGGTGATAGAGCCAATCCTTTCAATTGGGATTTCACGAGGGACCTTGACATCCCTTAGTGCTTTGAATAAGGCCTCTCGATGTAAAGCTGATGCCACTAATAGACTTATGAAGGATATTTGTGCTGAAGTCTTAGCAAGCTGGTCCATTATTTTGTACTCACTAAACTTGATCATTTTAGTGAAGGAAGTTAATCCTTCTTCATGTTTAGCTTGCTTGGTGTTTGGCATTTCCTGTACGCCCTTCTTTTTTAAGTCTTCCTTTGGATTGTAGATTCTGTCAGAGCAAGTAATCCCCCCTATAAGCCAGCTTGATTGCCCCTAGTTTATTGCCCGGTAATTAAAGGGGGCAGCTTTATAATTTTCAGGGGCTACAGGTGCGTTAAATGTGTACCTTTTAGTTTGTAGGGCCTCTTTTTTGTAGAACCTATAAACTTTTGGGTCTTAGTTTCGACCAATCATGTTGATGATAGATTCTAAGTGGTCAGATATCATATTGATGATAGGTCCATGGTTTGGCAATGGGTTGTTGTTAACTTTTAAGGTAAGAGCCTCCACAAAATCCAGTTGTACTGTACCTTCATCAATCAAATCTTAGATTTTATTTTTCAACCTCCAGCATGAATCGGTTGAATAACCTACTTGCCCTAAATGATATTTAGATTTTGCATTGGGATCAAAGAACTCCGGCATGTACCTTTCACTAGGATCCTTAGAATGTAGCAAATTATTTCTTCTTAACTTCTCGAGCACCTGACTAAGTGGAACTAGTATTCTAGTGAACTATCTTGGGGCCCTGTTAGCCTGTAGTTGGCTTTTGTACTGTGGTTGAGTTAGCAGGGGATTCATCCTAAAAGAAACTCGGACAATTAGGCCTTGCATTCGAGTTGACCATACTAATAGTAACTTCTCTAGGCTTATTGGTGGTGGGTTTAGTAGAGGGTGGTCTTCTATTTATTGTTTCTTGCAGCTTACCAAAGGAAATGCCACTCTCAATTCAACACCCCGCTGCCACTATATCTACAAAGCTAGAAGAGGCTTGTTCGATCAGATGAGCAAAGTAGGGCTTCTTAAGAGTGTTAATGAAAGTTGTCGTCAGCTCTTTTTCAATCATAGGGGTAGATACCCTTGCAGCTAGGGACCTCCACCTTTGATCATATTCTTTAAAGGATTCATTGTACCTTTTCCTTAAGGCAACCAAATCCATCATGGTTTGTGTTACTTCGACATTAAATCTATATTGCTCATAGAACACTCTGGCCAGCTTCTCCCATGTATTCACCTAATTTAAGTTCAACTGGGCATACCAGGTTAAGGCAGGGCCTGCCAGGCTGTCCTGAAAGGTTTGGACCATAAGTTGATCATACTGTGCATACTTACCCATCTTACGTACACACAGCTATGTGTGTAAATAAAGGCATCCATCCCTGTTGTATTTTTCAAAGTCAGGTACTTTGAATTTTTCTGGGAAGCTTCCATAATCATAGGCAGAGAAGTATGTTATTCCAGCATGCTTGAATCCATCATACCCCTCAAGCATTTTCATTTTTTTGGTGATCTGTCAAGTTAACCGCTCTTCGAGCTCCTTCAATCTATCCTGGTCAACTTCAAGCTTCGAGTTGATTAGGAATGAGTAAGTATTCAGCTCAAAGGTTGGGTTAGCCTTTGGAAATACCCCTTCAGTTTCAAAGGATTCAAAGCCCTGATTGCTTTTAGGGAAAGCTTCTTCTATTTCAAGGGGTAGGGCCTCAATATTCTTTCTATATTAGGCTTTGGAGTGCTCTTCATTTGATGGGGCCGTAGACTTAAGCAAAGAGATACTGTCAGCAAATAAGCTCAGTTGATCTACCATCTTTCCCATTGTTCGTTCTAAAGATTAGAATCTCAACTCTATGGAGTCAAAAACATCAGGGTTGCTGTTGCCATTATTGTTGTTGTTTCCTTGGTTGGCCATTCTGGTTTGAGAACAAGTTTTGATAGGGCTTCTTTGGAAGGTTTGACATTTGGGAGCTATCTTAGCGACCTGGTGAAAACCACTTCTCAACAAGTTAGCATAGGGATATTTTGAAAAAGGATGCAAATGAATGAGATACAAGTGAATTATACGGATGAAAAGGAGAGGATCGACAAATGATTAACAGAATGGCAAGTTATTCATTATTTTTAAAAAACCCGAAGTCTGATTACATGAAAGAAAGAAAAAGGTACGAATTTATCTATGTTAATTTCCTTTTTTTATGTGGGCTAAATGACATTTTCTTCTTCTTTTGGTCATGCTTAGCTGCTTCTTCAAACTCTTGAATTTTCTTCTAAGCCATCCTCAGTTGGTGTTCCAAGACGTGTGACCTTTGTTTAGATTCTTAGCATAGGTTTGCCCATTTATCTTTCTCATTATGGAGGATCTCCATACATGCTTTCATTTGGTCCATATAGGTCACTATTTCAGAGTTAGGGTACATAGGGGAGGTTTGAAGGACTTCTAGTGCCTGATATTGCATTGCGCCTACCTTGTGAAGTTGATTGTATAAATACTCTTTAGTAACGTGATGTTTGTCCACTTCTCCTATGAACTCACTCAAATCAATGTTTGGGCTTATGGTCCGGGTGTCCCACTAAGTTTTGATCTTGTGAAGTTTGGATACCTTTTCTGTGAAGTGAAGCTCTTCAAGATTAAGAGTAAATGGTTCCAATGAAGGTTTGTGAACTATGTCCTAGATCCCTCTAAATTGTCTTACCATACTACTTAGATAGTAGCCTATACACCAGCTCATCTCGATCAGTGGTACAGCAAGGTAATTCTTACAAACCAGAATAACCTTAGTGTAATTGCTCTACCTGGTAGTCCACAGTATGTCTTCTACTCGAAAATCTTATAGAACCTCTATCCAGAGAAGGATAAGGATATCTTCTAGTAATTTGATCTTATCGATGAAAGAATCAATAAGGTCAACCTTATTCAGGAATGCTCCCCTTATTAAATCTAACCCAAAGCACTTGATGTGACTAACGAACCAAACCATTAATAGTACCATGCTTAACCTGAGATCCCCGCAGCCTCTTTCCTTAAGGAAATTAAGATTCCTTATCTGCTTTGCAAGTAGGCAAGACTATAGGATTTACCTTCTCAGAATTGAGCCACTAACTCTGTTACCCTAAAGTGTATAAGAAGAGACCTACTTAGGAACAAGATAGTGGCAAATACAGCTAACACATAGGCCTTGATTCGGTTTTCTCTCCAATTCTCAAAAAACAGTACTTGATTGTTGGAGCTGGGCTCATTTCAGAACCAATAGACTAGATCCCATATCTTGACGGCGTATTTATTGTAGTCGTTTAAGGCCTCATTTATCTTAGTCTTACAGATTCCTAAGAATTTTGAGAAGATATATGTTGGTCCGAAGCTGAGTTCTGGGATGTATATTTCATCCAAAGGAGGAGTTTAGAGTAGTTGGGTGTACTCCTCTAGAGTTGGGCTAATTAGATGTGATCTGAATTGAAAAGCCACTTCTTTGAGCTCCTAGAAATGGACTAAGACCCTTACTAGCGTCATGTTAACCTTCACTTTGGCTAGTGAGAGTATGGGTCTAATTTTGTTAGTAATGAACTATTGCTCTCTCGGGTTGAAGGTTTGAAACCATTGGCTGAATATGAGCTTTGGGTTTGCAGGTTTGTGGACATGAATTTCTTTGACGAGAACCCTAGCATTAGATAAGCTGGCCATTTCTGAAACATTACAAAGAAAGCATAAATTACAGGGAAAAGACTAATATACAAGATCTCCTATGTACATCAATTCTAAGAAGAATACAGGAAAACTAAAAACTTTGGAATTTTTGTCATTTTCTTTTTCTATGTAACATTGTCGTTTTGTTAATTATTTGTTAACCCTATGAAGTGTAATGCAAGATAGGTGGGTTCTAATGGTCCTTAAACTAGATCCATGTATTTTTGTAAATCTATCCAAATTATTGTCTTAACATAATAGAACTAATGCCCATAGATTAAATTACAATGACTTAAACTTAGCTAGATTTGAACCAATGAAGAACGTTTTGATCAAGTTTCCTGCAAGTATTGGAGGAGGAATCAACGACAAAAAAGGGAGGATCCTCTCAATACGGTACACTTCGTCTGCATAATACAACAATACATAACCATTCTTCCTACTATTAACACAAAAGCAACCCCATTGACCATCTTCCTTTATCATCTCCATTCAATAGTCATCCACCCTAACCTCTCCTCCTCATTGTCAACATAAGCCACACTTACCGCTCAACCCCAACCCATTACTAACCATACAACCCAGCTAACGCCCAAAACCAACCAACAACCCAGCATCCACACCCTACGACTGCAGTAAACACCCTACGCACATGTTACAACCCTAACACATGGCCAGCCATGCAAGCACACCTATCCAAAGCCTAACACCAACCCACCTTCAACCCACGCAACCAATGCAATACGCCTCAGCAACACTCAATACTATAGAACAAACCCATTCAACCACTGCATATAAGACTATAAACAAACCCCATGCATCACCATCCTTTCTTAACCTCTACGTATAGTAATCCCCTTAACATCCACAACCGAGTGAACAACCATCACGACCCAAGCACAACCTACACCAACCAACCCTAGTTAACTCCAGTGAATGCCAACACACCACCGTTGACTAAAACATCACCTACAATCGAATTTTTGTCAATAAATTTCACATAAAATTCAAATTACCACTTTGAAAAAACCCTTCAGAAGTTACCAAATGAAGCCCACCGACCGTTGTTGAAGTTTCTTGTATGACCTAACCTAGATTATTTGGAGCACCTAGGACCAACTGACTCAACTCACACAATGTAGGATTGGGTGGGTTTTTACTTGAGTTTTATATAAATACGGATCCTTTTTCAAAAAATAATACGGAAAAGGGCCCCATGTGAAAAATGTTATGAATCTGGTATTGCATGTGCCTTTAGTGATTAACGATTAAACTGAAGGCACAAGCATTGTATGTGCCTTCATCATATCACTTATATAAACCCCAACCGAGTGTGCCTAGCCTCATTTTCACTCTAACCAAATTCTAAAACATCTAAAACGTAAAGGAAACCTAAAGTTGAAGTTCTTGTCCAATTTTTCATGCTAATGTATGTTTAAAACAGGTAATAGTCCATAATTTATATTCGCGAAATTCTTTTTAATCTTAATAGTAATCCATATTATGCACTTTTTAAAAAAAAAAATCTCACTACATTACGTATATTGAGCAGTTGTGAATATATTATAAGTTGTCTAAATTATTGATATTTCATGAAAATTTATTATATTTTGCCTATATTAAGGGATTTTTTGTATTTCGGTCAATAAATTGTACAAATATGGGTATGAAAAATTTGAGTATGTAGATTAAAATTGTTATATATATTTTTATTAGCATTCACAATGTGTTGGGTTGAATTAACAAGTTAAAATTAGGTAGTGTGCAATGTAGTTTAACGAGAAAACTTCATGCATTTTGTTAAGTTGTTGCTTAGTATGTAGATAAAGTTTTTTATGTCATCTAAATATTCAATTTATGGTGGCATTACAAGGGTGAAAATGGTAGATTATGTGAAAGTTATTGTGTATGCAAATGGAAATATTGTGATAGGTAACTTAAGGCTAGAGTATGATAGGGAGCTTATTAAGAAGATAAAGATTAAGAAAGATTCAAACCTCTCTCATTTCATTTGGAGAATTTGTAGATGCGTCAGAGTTGACCTAAATGATGTGAAAGTATATGTTTTACTTGTAGAAGGGTGGAGGAAAATACTGAAGGCGCAATACGTAACACTAAAGGCCCGTATAGTACATGCACCTTCAATTCAAATTAAAACATTGAAGGTACGTATACTAGATGCACTTTCAATCTAATAAAAAACACTGAAGACGTATGTAGTACATACGCCTTTAGTTCAAATGAAAACACTAAAGGTGTATGTACTAGATGTGTCGTAAGTATAAAAAACAAGAGAAAGTGAAGCATGTGCCTTCACAATACCACATTCATAATATTTTTCACGTGGGGCTTTTTCACGTAATATTTAAAAAAAAAACGTATTTATATAAAACTCATTTTCACTCTTTATTTATTTCCCTATTTTAATGTCTCTCATAGTGTTTGTTTTTATAGTTTTTATTAATTAAGGCCATTGCATACTTTAATATTTTTTTTTATAGGTTCTAGCTTTAGTCATCTTTATTAATAGTTATTATTTTGTGTCTTTTAGGGTACAATTGTTATTTTTCCTTAAAAAATATAAAATAACAATCTTTTCTGAAATTGTAGGGTTAAGGTGGTCTATTTGCATCAAATAAGTACTAACATAGGTTTTTTTTTTTGGCATATTTTTGCAGGGATAAAACCAGTATGAGTACCTAAACTTTCATTTTTTTTGTTTTAATACCTAAATTTTAAACTTATTCATTTTAGTACTTTAACTTTTTTAATGAGACAAATTGGTATCTTTATTAATATAAAATGGTAGAATATTAATATAATTATATCAATTTTCATTTTATTTTTATTTTAATGATTATACTTTATTTTTAATTTCATTTTAGTACTTAAAATTTTTAAAATAAAATAAAATAAAAAAGTATTCTTCATAACGGCCGTTATAATGGAGAAACTAATTTGTCTCTTTTAAGAAGTTATAGTACTGAAATGAACAAGTTTAAAATATAAATACTAAAATGAAAAAACATAGAAGTTTAAATATTTCTAGTGACTTATCCCTATTTTTGCATAGATATTGTATTTTTAGAAATTCATATCTTTTTTTACTAACATTTTCATATTTGGCACGAAAATTGCATATTTTAGTAAGTTTTCATAAAAATTTCATTTTTAGGTTTTTAGAGTTTTCTTGAAAAAAAAAAAGATTTTATCATATAGTTGGTTTTTCCTAAAAAAAATTCTTAATTTGTGTCTTTTCAAAATTATGTTGTTATTAGGGTTTTGGTTAAATTAGACATCATATTTGGTTTTATGAAACACATTGATGACACATTCGAATATTGGGATGAAACAAAACATAAATAAATAAAGATGAAATTGTTGGGGGATATATTAGAAAAATAATATTTATTAATTTATTTGGTTACACTTATAATGACACAAGTAATATACTTAAAAAGAATCTAAAATTACCAAAATGTGTTTGCCTCAATAGAGTATGGAAATATGCATGAAAAGACCAATAAATAACTATTCTTTTTTTTTTAGAAAGAATTGTGATTTCTGAATTAATAATAGGTAAGAGTTATGTGGAATAATTATTCAACAAATTAAACATTGAAACTCAATGATTCTCATAGAGTGAAGAAGCTTAATGATAAACAAAATAAAGTGGCATCATTGCAAATGCCATGGGTTTTTACATTGAAACTCAGAGTCAAATATGGGAGTCAATGGATAACTCATAAAATTGCTCAAGATATAAAGATTAAAAAGAAAACCCTAAATGAAACAAGAAAATCCTAAATAATAAGTCATCCCTTAAATAACAAGTTAAAAAACCCTAAAGAAAGTAAAACCTTAAAACCCTAATTGTATATGTGAAACCTTATAAATCCTAATATGAAGAAACCCCAAAAATGATAGAAAACCACCAAGAGACTAACTAAAACCCTAATAAGAAGCTCAAAACCCTTATTTGACAAATAAACCCTAAAAATATTCCAAAACTACACACCTATTGTAAACAACTTCTCTACTCGTTCACAAACCCTACATTGCTTTTCTCATATGCAGTCCGAAAATCCTAACTAACCCTGTATGCTAAAAGACTCTAACAAGCAAGATAATGTAGGTCAATAAACTTAATTAAAATGATAAAACATGACAAAACCTTAATTACACCTTAATTATGCCTAAAATTGCTTAATTAAACTTAATATCTATTAATTAGCTTAATTTCCCCTTAATCCACTTACCAATCCTAATCTTCTTGATTAGGAAATGGATAAAATTAATTAAGGAGATAAGACAAAGGAGTTAGTCAAACAATTTGGATATTTTGGAGACAAATCCATACCTTGTTTAGCAAAAATCACAAAAAGCAAGTAGCCCCCCCTCCTCTTGATACCACCTTAGCTAAACGAAGAAAAACCTTGACTCCTACTACCTTATTCTCTCTCCCTCATTGTCGACTCCCACCTACCCTTATCCATCCTCATTTTCAATTTTTGTTTAGCTCTTAATTAGCTCACGCATACCTTGATGCGTACCGTAACCAAGAATAGATAAGGTCAATTGTTAAATGGGTCCAAACTTGTCAAAAGCTTAAAAATGGTGATGGGGAATGCATGAAAGAACGAAAAAGTGAAAGAAAAGTAAGAAAAACCTACGAATAGCTCCAAAAGATACGACGCACTAATAGAACTTTCAATTACTCATAGTACAACTTGATATGATGTACAAATTGGTACAATGAGGTTACTTACCTCCTAACCTTACTTAAGAATTAGGATAAGAGTGAAATGAAAGAAAATAATCAATGTTTACAAGATGAAGAATATTCAATGTATAAATGGTAATATGATGATTCTGGCTATAAGTACAAAGGTATTTATACTTTATAAGTTAAGGCAACTTGCTTAAAAGGGAAAAGAGAAAAAAGGTATTTCCTAAAAAAGTAATATACAAGAATACAAAAGGGTGAAAAATGAATATTCAAGAAAAGTAATGATTATTGTGGTAGATTCTACACATGGTCCTATATACGTGGTAGAGATACGTTAGCAATGCTATTGGAGGATGTAGACAAAAGAGTACAATCAGATTGCTTGTCTGAACAGGGGTGGCTAAAGACGAGTCTGGGATCTCTCTCTCGATCTCTCGATAAGGGTGAGGCCAAGCAATTGGTCAACTCAAAAGTAAGTGAGTAAGTAAGCATGGTTTGTCTATTGTCTCAACAATCTATGATTCAACACACAGCATCCAAGAAGTAGGCAGTCATACGGGTCAGCATATAAATGGCTTAGCAAAGAGATACTCATCTTTGATAAGAGTTGGCTAGAGTAAGAGGATTCGCCTTGCTAATCCCTTTAATTCTCGAACTTCATTGTGGGTCAAAGGCCTATTAACTTGATTCCTATCATTCCCTTTAGGGTGATTTGGATTTGGGATCAAATCTAAATGGCCTTTGATCAGCTCTTCGTTAAGGTGATATGGACTAAGGTCGATAATGTTGAAGGCGTCAGAAACCCCATAGTCTTCAAGCAACTCCAACCTACAAGTGTTGTCATTGATCTTTTAGAGAATTCTGAAAGGTTCTTCAGCTCTTATAAATAGCTTATTCCCCCTCTTAGTCGAAAACCTTTCCTTGCTGAGTTGCAACCACATCAAGCCTCCTGGTTAGAATTGTTTAGCCATCCTACCCTGGATCTTCTCTCACATTCTTTTAGCGACTTAGTCTATCTGTCGAATAACTTTATCGTAGATGTGTTGAAGGGACTGTACTTAGGTTTTCGCATTAAGGTCTTCTTGTTCGAATTCAAGTACAAGGGTGTGATTGAGAGGCAACTCAAGATTGAAACCATAGACAACCTCAAAGGGGGTCTGCTTGGTGGTATCATATACTGTTCAAATATAAGCGAGTTCGACCACTGGTAAATAGACGTCCTAATTAGCCAAGTTCTTGCCTATTATAGCTTGAAGTAGTGATCCCAAAATACGATTGACTACCTCTATTTGGCTATCCATTTAGGGGTGACAAGAAGTACAAAATAGCAATTTGGTCTCCATTCATCATCATAGATTTCTCCAGAAATAGCTTAAGAACTTCAAGTTTCGATCTAATACTACATTTCTCGACACGCCATGTAACCGAACAATTTCTTATAAGAAAAGAGAAGTAATAACTGAAGCATTATTAGTCTTGGAACAAGGTACAAAGTCTGCCATCTTGCTAAACCTATCCATAATGATCATTATAGAATCTTTACCTCAGGTAGTTCGTAGTAATCCAAGAACAAAGTCCATACTCAACTCAATCCATAGTCTCGTCAGAACAAGCAAAGGCATTACTTTCCCTTACTAGGTTGGCCATTTAGCTCTCTTGCATACGACATAGCCTTCAACAACTTAATATACATCTCACCTCCTTATTGGCCAAAAGAAACAACCATTCAATAGTTCATAAGTCCTTCTCTCCTAAAAATACCCGAAGAGTCCTCAATTGTGGGCTCCCCTAGTTAGTAATTCCCTTAGCAAATAGGTCATCACACACAATTTCCCTCCTCAAAACAAGTATCCATCTTCCACATGATGCTCGTCCACTATCCTTCCATCGACATAATGTGTAAGTATGGGTTCAAAGTGTGGACCCAAAGTACTGTTCCTTAATGCTTACAAATCCAAACAATCTTATCTATAGTTCGATAAGGAGTGCATGTCTTTTCAAAAGAGCATATGCAACCATGTTACTCTTTCCTTATTTGTATTTTATTACAAAATTAAACCCTTCGAGGAATTCAACCCATCTTGCCTGTCGCTTCGACAACTTTATTTAATTGTGGAGGTACTTTAGGGACTCATGGTCAGTATAGATGACAAATTCTCTTTATAGTAGATAATCCTGCCATACTTATAGTGCTCGAATCAATGCCAAGAGTTCTTTGTCATACACAGAATAGTTTAGCTGAGGTCTCATAAGCTTCTTACTATGGTAAGCAATTGGTTAGCCTTCCTGTATTAGGACATCGCTTATTCCAATGCTTGATACATCACATTCTAGCTTAACTATTTTCTCGAAGTTAAGTAAAACTGGTACAAGGGTAGAGATCAACCTTTCCTTTATCTCAACAAAACTTCTCTCTACTTTTTCTCCCTATCGAAAGTTAGTGTTCTTCTTTGTTAGCTTAGTAAATGGTGTAGCGAGGGTGCTAAAATTTTTAATGAATCGTTTGTAGAAGGAAGCCAGTCCTTGGAAACTTCTCACCTCAGCAAAAGTAGTAAGAGTCGGTCACTTGACAATTGCTCAAATCTTCTCATCATCCACTCATAAACCTCCTCTACTTACCACATAACCTAAGAATACCACTTCTTCTTGGCAAAAATAACACTTCTTAAGGTTGTTGAATAATCTCTCATCATAGAGGACATTCAATACAGCTTGGAGATGTTCACAATGACTCGGTATATCGACACTGTACACTAGGATGTTGTCAAAATACACCACAACACACTTCCCTATTAGATGTCTTAACACATGGTTCATCCACCTCATGAAAGTGTTGGGGGCATTCGACAAGCCAAATGGCATGACCAACTACTCATAGAGTCTATGTCAAGTTTTGAATACAGTTTTCTACTCATCTCTTGGCCTCATGTGAATATGATAGTTATCAGACTTCAGATCAATCTTATTGAAGATCTTAGCCCCACTCAATTCGTCCAGCATGTCTTCCAACTTGGGAATAAGATACTTGTATTTGATTGTTATCTTGTTTACAGTTCGGCTATTAACACACATTTGCTAGGTGTCATCCTTTTCCAGCACTAGAAGAGCCGTAACAGTGCAAAGGCTGAGGCACATACCCTCTTTCCAATAGTTCATTGACTTGTCATTGGAGTTCAAAAGTTTGTTTGGGACTCATCCGATAGGCTGGTTTATTCAATAAGGTAACACTGAGTATTAAGTCAATACAATATTCTATGCCTAAGATAAGGGGTAGTCCTTCGGGTAACTGTTCTAGGAATAGGTTGGTGTACTCATCCAACAACTATTCTACTTCCTAGGCTAGTTCACCTCGCTCTTTTAACTCTAATAGTTGCCTAACCAACATAAAGGTCATCACATCGACTTTAAGTACCTTTCAGAGCTCAGCTTCACTCATCATTAAAGTTTTCTTTGATCCATAATCAAGTTTAGCCTACAGTTTATTAACTTCACTCCGTGGCATCGACTTCAGTGTAATCTTTCTACTATCTTTCTCAAACATATACATGTTCTGATATCCATCATGGATAATTCTTCTATCAAATAACTACAGTCTACCAAAGAATACATAGGAAGTGTACATGGGCAGTACGTTGTGGAGAATTTGGTCAAAGTAATTTCTAATAGTGTTCGGCATAAGTACTTATCAAGTAACGTGTAGTGCTCCCTTCTCACTCAGCCAATGCAACTTATATGGCCTAGATGTACAACAGTCAACAACTTCAATTTGTGATCAGATCAATTGATGTCATATTGGTACAACTACCACTATCCACAATGAGAGTACACACCTGATCATTCACCTTATAGGTGATATGAAACAAATTCTCTCTCTACTCTTCATTGCACAAGGGTTCCATTTTTAATTGCGTATTAGACAACCAAGATCAACTGATTCAAGTCCTCAGCAAACACATCCTCTTCAATGTGCTCATTTTCCAAAGAAACTTCTTTCTCAACAGTGCTCTCCTCCTCCTCAAGTTCCTTTTCCTAAGAAACTTCTTTCTCAACAGTATTCCCCTCCTCCTCAGGTTCCTCGTTGGTACTATTCACTTCCAGCTTTGGGATGTCTCCCTTGATGACCATAGTCCTTCAATTTAGGCACTGAGCAACCATATGTCTAAATTCTTGGCTCTTAAAGCACTTGATCTGGCTCATCTTCCTACCAAATCCTTGTCCTTTCTCATAAGTTTGGGTCAACACATCACTATTAGGTCAGCCCTTCTATTCAGCTCAAACATCCACCTTTCGGATCAACTTAGTACTTAACTGAACAAGGTGGCTAATCAATGATCGAGTCAACATTTAGCTACTTCTCTACCTCTCCACTTGTTAAGCAATTCGAATGGTCTCATCCATTGGGGTGAATCGTTAGAGTTCTATAATGTCTCGAATGTCACCTCTCAATCCAATAAGGAACTTAAAGATTGTTTGTGCTAGTGGTTCCCCAACTTCATAGCAGATCATAAGCATTTGAAATTCCTGGATATACTCATCAACAATTCGGCTTCCTTTTCTCAACTCTTGAAGTTGAGTAAAAGTGTCTTGCAAATAAGTATCCAACATAAATCTATTTTTAAGTATTCTCTTCTTCTCAAACCAAATATTAATCCCTCTGTATCCTTCTCATCTACTCATAGCCTGGAAATTCTTCCACCACATGGTGACATATCTAAAGAATTCAATAGCAATAGATCGCACTTTCTTGTAATTCTCATATTGGTAATAATCAAACACATATTCCACCTTCTCTTCCTACTTTAAGTATTCATCCACACTTCCAAACCCATTGAAGCTCGAAATTCGAAACTTTACATAGTCAGAGGCTCTAGATACTTAAACTCACTGTTCTTCTTCATAATACTCTTCTTTATCCTCTTCTCCTATATCTCCCAAGTCAATCTTTCTTCTCACCCATCTGTTGACTCCTTTTCCTCAAAAACTTATCGAGTTAGGTTTTAATGTCTCACAGGTCTGGCAGCTTGTGGGGTGTTATGTATGGCTTTAGTAGGTTAGTAAGCCAATGCATGTACAGCTCAGGTTAAATCCACTAAAAGGGTAACTACCTCATCAAGTCTCTTGTCAGTGCTCCTAGCAATACCCTGAGACTATCAGCCATGGTGGACAATATTACTGTTGTTATCTCCAACACCAACATTAACACTTGGTTCTGTCATTTTCTCTAATAGATTTTAATTTTCAAACTCTTTGATTAGGTATTATAGTAAACACTTTCGCAAATCACAAATTTAATAGCCAGCAAACATAGCAGTTAAACGAACATAGCAACTTACTCTATTTTATATACACAAAACAGAATATAAACAGAACTTCGAAACAATCTACTACAACTAAAGTGCAACCTCTGCTCTGACACCAAGATGATGCATACCATGACCAAGAATAGATATGGCCAGTTGCTAGATGGGTCTAAGTTTGTTGAAAGCTTAAAAAGTGTGATGGGGAATGCACGAAAGAACGAAAAAGTGAAAGAAAAGTAAGCAAAACCCACAAAAACCTCCAAAAGATATGATATACCGATGTAACTTCCGATGACTCACAGCACAACTCAATATGATACATGAATTGGTCCGGTGAGGTTACTCGCCACCTAGCCTTGTTTAAAGGTTAGGATAAGAGTAAAATGAAAGTAAATAATTAGTGTTTATGAGAGGAAGAATATTTAATGTATTAATGGCAATCTGATGATTCTAGCTATAAGTATAAGGATATTTATACTTGATAAGTTAGGGCAACTTGCTTAAAAGGGGAAAAGATAAAAAAAAAAAGGTATTTCCTAAAGAAGTAAAGTACAAGAATACAAAAGGGTAAAAATGAATATTTAAGAAAATCAATTATTATTGTAGTAGATTCTATACATGGTCCTGTATATGTAGCAGAGATACATTAGCAATGCTGTTAGAGGATGTAGACAAAAGAGTGGAATCAGATTGCTTGTTCGAGTAAGGGTGGCTAAAGACTAGTCCGGGATCTCTCTTTTGATCTTTCAGTAAGGGTAAGGCTAAGCAGTTGGTTGGCTTAAAGGTGAGTGAGTAAGCATTCATAATTTATCTGTTGTCTTGACAATCCAAGATTTGGCACACAACATTTAAGAAGTAAGCAGTCATACGGCTCAGTAAAGAGATACTCGGCTCCAGTAAGAGTCAGCTTAAGCAAAATGATTCGCCTTACTAGTCCTTATAGTCCTCGGGCTCAGCTGTAAGTCAAAGGCCTAGTAACCCGATTCCTATCACACCCCCTCAACTAAGGCTAAACTAACCCCTTCCTTTCCTTTCTTTTCTTTGCCTTGGATCACCCTTGTACCACTACTGCCCGACCTAATTTCTCTACTTCCACCACTCCAATCAACAAGCTACTACCTATGCCACCTTATATAACCCCTCCCTTACCAAACCAATGTCTCCTACGACCCTTAAGAGCCACCATGTTGCTAGAAAAGTAAAGGAAAAGTTACATACCCACATTCTTGCACTAAGCAAACCAATTCCTCTTATCTCTTTAAGATTTATGCCTATAACTTATAGTTTCTTGTATGTAGGAGTTAGACAATTGTTTTTCTGTTTAAGCATGATAATATAGTTGAATATTAAGTAAGTTCATGTAAAATATATCAAAGAAAAACTCCATTTAGATAGGATAAACTATTCATGTACACAAATAAGTAAAGATAGTGTAATAACTATAAGAGACTTGTATTAAAAAAACTCCATGAAATCCAAGGAGCCTTGCATGCTAACCCTTCATTAGTGTAAGTACATCTTATTTTCATCATAACAGGTAATTATATTAGTTTAAAACAAGTAGAAAATGTGAGCAAAGTGAGGAAACATCTTAGAATAAGTGTTGGATGGAAGCTAATGAAGGAAATCGTAAGAGAACCCTTCTTAGCCACCACTATTAATGAAGTTAATAAGTGGAAAATTGTGATTTATTATTTGTAACAACATGATTAATTAATGTAAAGCTTGATTTAAGATGTAATTAATCAAGTTAAATTAGGTAATGTTGAGTTAATAGCCTAAACTAGCCTAATTAATGATTAAGTTCTTAGACATAAGATTAGAAGCCCAATAAATATAGAAGTTTAGATCTAAACACTCTTAGAAATTGGACCTATCTTAAGGCTTCTAATAAGCTTAGGTTTGAAATAGAAAACAGGACTAGATTTAGGGCCTTAAGAAGCAAAGCAAACCCAAAAACCCTTAAAAAGACTAAAAATAAAGCCCAATAACAATAGGATCAAATCTAACCCCTAAATTAATGGACTCATAACTTAATATATTAAAGGCCCATTTTATCCAAAAACTCATCAGAACTAACCTCTACAAGCCCTTTAGTGATACAAGACCTAAAACTAGCAAAAAGGACCCATTTAGGCTCACAAGAGCAAAATTAACGTCTAATTGAAAACTTTAGGAAATAAATTGAAAATTCATCTTAAAAATATTTAAATGAAAGCCTAAAGGCCTAAGTGTAAGGCCTAATACTCAAAATTAAGCCTAAAGTCCAAGACTAGACCTAAACCCTAAAGTAGTCAAACTAAGGTCTTTGATCGACGAAGTTTTTAGCCCAAAATGAGACCTCGTGAACCTAAACGCCTTAAAAAAATCTCACCAAATGAAAGAACATATGAAAATGATGGAAATTGACTATGAGAACATGAACTTCTGACTTAAAATGAGAAATATATGATAAATATATGAAGTAAGTAGAATTAGGGATCTATAAGAAGGTTAATAAATAGACTCAGTATAAGATGAGCCTTATTTACTTTAATTGCCTTACTCAAGTGATTTGGATATTGAGTTCAAGACTACAAAGGACTACTAGGATTGTTAGATACTACGGTTGAGTAAGTACATTACATCCTATTTTACTATGCTTGTGCTTATAGTTAGAGCACTATGTGATTATATCTAATAATTGAATTGATTGCATGTTAAGGGCATTTAGGAATTTGTATGTATATTAGTTAACTCTTACTTGCAAAATACCCTAAGATATTATAAATGTAATTGTTTGTTGCATTGGCACTTAAGGTATTAGATTGTCTGAATTATACTTGTGTGATTACACTATGAATCTAGGTTAATAAATTACTTAACCTATAAATGAACCACTTCTGCATTACATCTTCCTTACACAAAGAGTAAAGGCTTTAGCACCATACAGTAAAGTGGGAGATCATGGAGATGGATCCTAAAATTATTTTATTTTATTAAGTTATTTTCTCACGATGTATTCCCTGCAACATATTCTTGCCCTGACTTTTGAGAACTACTTAACTTTGGGAAGTACCGCCCTCAATTTGGGGGTGGTTTAATATGATGAGAATCTATATTGGGATAGTGATTGTAGATATATAGGTCTTGACATTCTTAAATACTTCCTAACCTGAGCAATAGTGGGCATAAAACCTTGCTTTACATAGTTACTAGCAAGCTATATATGATGTTTGCATTCATATGCTTGTTTCTACATTCATATACTAGTTAATAAACTTGCTTGTACTTGATTCTCGATAAGGTAGGAAGGTTACCCACTAAGCTAATTATTTGTTTGTATCCCTACAGTTGGTTATAGCATGTTGATCTCTGGTTAGTGCCAAGCCAAAGGATGCCAAAGTGAGTCAAGATAGCTTTTAAGAGTTAAGTGGGAAGGTAAGGGCACGAGTAAACTTAAACTTTATATTGGATTCTTTGGAGTTGTCTATGTCTTTTAAATAGTAGTAATTGAGTTTAATTATTGAACATTTTATCTTATGTTGCTCTGCTATTACTACTTAACATTAGTCCCCTATAGAGGTAAAGGTTGTAGCAGAAGCCTTATATATTGCAAGAAAAGTTCATGATCCATAATGGTGATTGATCTCAAGTCTTCTCACAATATATAACAATACCGATACAATCAAGATGCCCCTTAGGTTGCAACAATCACTCTCACTTCACACTTAGAAGCATTCATCTGTGATTCCTTGCATTTCTTTTTTTAAGAAAAAAAATATATAATAAGTATGAATTAACAATATATCCTAACTTACATATAAGTTGGAAACCACCATATACACAAATTTTGTAAAAAGATGTTATTCAGCCTTATATTTATAATGAGCTTAAAAATAAGTAAGGACTTTAAATTCATGGAATACACTTACCATCATATTGAAAACCACTAAAAATTTTGATGTAAACTCATAATCGCTAGGATATAATTTAGAGATACTCATGATAAGTTAAAATCACTAAGAGAGATTTGAGAGGTATAGTCTAGATTACTTATAAACTTCAAAAGTACTAACGAATATTATCTCTTGTAGTCTTAAAATGAGACTTATAGAAATCAAAGACTTTAATAAAAATTTAGACCTAAAAGCTTGTCATAACGATTTTATATATACCATAAACCTAACATAATCATGCTAATTCATCTAAGATAAGGACCTAGACTTATCAAGTAATAAAAAATGGAATAGATGGATAAATGGTGCAAAGTGGCATGAGGTTAAGAATAAGAAAGGGACATCTATATGTCATTTAAATGTCACTTTCATCATTTTGTCGAGCCTGATTTTTTTCCTCCCGATTTTTATAAATAAATATTCTTTAAACGATCAATATTAAACTCTACCCATTTAATAGTGGCTCCATGACTAGGGTTTAAAAAAATTAGTTCTTTTAACTTTGAAAAATTTTTTAGAGTTACCATCTAATTGAAGTTGAGAAAAGGAGTTAAGTTATAACCAATTAGGTGGATTGATTATAACTTAGCTACTAATCTTTCAATAAAACCAATTTTTTATTAAAACGATTTTTGAAAACCAAAGATCTGGATTTAAGGCCTAATCTTTTAAACCCTAAATGAGTACCACTTTTTAATCTCTCCGAATTTAAATTTATCTTTCAACATACCCTTATAATGGCATTTATTTACAAGCTATAATCGAAATTATGCCTATTTACAAAAAATAAGGATTTATAGAATTAACTACTAAAGGGAGAAAATAAATTTTTGCATTTTTTAAGTCACTCCATACATACGAGTGTCTACGTACCCGCTATTCGGAATCAAACATATGTAATTCTTTTCAAAAATATTACCAGGTTGGTTGATTTTAAATTTGGAAAATGGCCGAGTTTACGTTTCTTAGCCATTTCATTTTATTTAAGAAAAACACCTAAGAGAAAAAGATTATAATTTGATGATTTTATTTTTGATAAAATTCTAAAATATTCTAAGTTTTTAAAAAAGGTCCATTTATTTTTATTTATTTGGAAAAAAAATTATAGGTGATAAAACTTTTTAGAAAAATCCTAAAGGATCTTAATGCAACTTTTCATGAAATATGCAATTACCATAGCTAACATACCTAACTATAAAAAAGATATCTAAATCATGGAAAGGAAACCTAGTTATTAAAAAGAAGCTTAAATCATGGAAAAAATGCCTAAATATAGAAAAAATGCCTAAATCATAGAAAAAATGCCTAATCCTAGAAAAGTTGTCTAATAATTGAAAAGATGTTTGAATCATAGAAAACATGTCTAAATCATAGAAAACATGTATAAAAGAAAAAAAATCTACAAGACCCTAAATCTAAAAAGAGTTTATTTATTTTATTAGAAAAATGATTTTTCTAAGTGATAAACTTTTTTTGTTTTTATTATTTATTTTTATGATTATTTCATTTATTTATTATTTTTTATTGTTCTATAAATAAATAAACTACACCTCTCTATCATTTTTCTCTTTCTTCTTTTCCTCTTTCTTTTCTTTTTCTTTTTTTTTCTTTTTTTTTTCTTTTTAAATATAATCATAACAATAACTAAAAGAAAAGAAAAAGTATAATATTACAAAAATAAATAAAAAAATACAAAATATAAAGAACAAAACACAAATCAAAACCAAAACAAAGTCAAACCAAGCTAAAGTTCGCATGGGTTAGAGCAAGGTACTGAAGTGGTCAAGTCGGGTTGGAAAGCTCTCGTCGTGGGGAGTTTCTAGCATAACTTGTCCTAACTTGAATCCTAGAAAGAGAAAAAGGGGGCGTATAGAGAGAGAAAGTAGCATTGTAAATGAATTTAAGTAATTATGAGTGATGAGTTGATGATTTGTAGTAAAACGAAATCCCCTATTTATAGATATCATGGTCGAGTTAAATGATGAAAAATATCAAATGCAATATGATTTTCTTCCATGCTTGGGTTAGACAAACTTGGACAATATATGATACTAAATAAAAAGTTATGCATGTAGAAATGTGTCAGAGTATGTCTAACGCACGTAGGAATGTGTCTACCACACTTATAAGTGAGTTGGTAAATAAGGTGGCGATGATGTGGCCCGTAACATGGCGATGAAGTAAGAAAAGAAAATAAAAGATGTATTTTACACCTTCCATGGATTAAACCTCAAATCTCCAAGTCATATGAAATATCAAGTTCGAATGTTTATCTAGATGAGCTATTGGTTTTTCCTTATTCATATATGCAATAATTGTACATATGTACTAGGTCAACTTATGTCAAATTCAAATCTAAACCCAAGTCCAATAACCTTCTCTTTATTTTATTATACTCTACTAAACTATCTAAAAGATTTATTTTTTTCTAAATCTTTTTTTTTTTTGTATTTTTCTAAATTTTATATTTTTGTGATCTTTTCTAAATTTCTTTTTTATTTTCTTTTCTAAAATATTCTATTTTTTGTATTTTTCTTTTTTTTTTCATTTCTCCTAATTTAGAAAATAAAAGAGACAAAAACGAAGTGTCTACAACTGCTCCTCTTTATAGTGAAGTGTGAGCAAAACTTTACCATAAAGACAAAAGAGATACTATTTTTACTCTAGGGGTAGATTTCATCCTAAAAAGTGCTATAACCAACTAGTTAGCTATCCTAAGCTCGATTCACTAGGAATTTACTGGAGAGAGAGGTGGCACTCTAAGACTATAAGAGGAATTGAAGCTTGGTCGTGCTTGAATGGGTAAGCGATCTTTGAGCTAGTTAAGGCCTTAAGTTAAAATTGATTTTGGGAACCTAGTCATGCCCTTCTAGGCTTACAAACCTAGGTAGGAGTGTCTTTAAGAGACTAGCAACCCTAAGCTAGTTTCAATCTAGGAAACCTGGTAATGCCCTTTTGGGTTGACTAACCTAAGCGAGTTTATAAAGAGTGACAAGAAATCTGGATAGCGCTCCTAAAGCATGTGATCCGAGAGTTTCAACTTGGGTTAAGATAGCTCTTCGAGAGCATGCGATTTAAGAGTTTGGCTTAGGTCAAGATAATGCTCCAAGAGCATACGATCCAAGAGTTTTAACTTGGGTCAAGATAGCACTCCGAAAGCATGTGATTGGAGAGTTTAGCCTGGGATTATGCTCTAAGACCATGCTATTCAAGATTTTAAGGTCAAGATAACACTTCAAGAGTATACGATCCGACGATTTTAAGGTCAAGATGGTACTCTGAGAGTATGCGATCCAAGGGTTTAACTTAGGATAGCACTTCAAGAATATGCAATCTAACGATTTCAAGGTTAAGATAACACTCCAAAAGCATACGATTCGATAGTTTCAAGGTTAGGATGGTGCTTTAAGAGCATGCGATCCAAGGGTTTCAAGGTCAAGATAATGTTTCGAAAGCATGCGATCCAACATTTTTGCTACATAGATAGTGCTCCAAAGAGCAAATGATCCATAAGGACCAAAGCAAAAGGAGTTTACGTAAAAATTCTTGAAAAAGATAGATTTGTTGAATGGCAATCATAAAAGATGAAGTAAACACTAAGGATAAAGTCCTTAAATAGAAAAAGAGGTAGGTGACATTAGCTATGAGGGCAATCATGTCAAAGAGGATGATTTTGGCCTCTAAAGCTAACTTGGGAGCAATTTTTATGTGGGAGTGAATCCCTAAACTTTAGATGACAGGAAGTGAATTCATTTGAAAATAATTGTTGATGAGGTAATGACAAAAGCTTACTACTAGGGTTGACTCTAGAGAAGACAACTTTCAAAAGAAATGAGGATTCTTATTCAAAGGACTAAAATGAGAGGGAATCAAATTTATTCCAATTTTTTTACTTGCTAATAGGTTTAGATTCTCCAAGTAGTGTGTAGGCTTTTCAGCGACATCATAACTTGATCTTTCGTGCCACATTGGTCTAAGAGAACCTTTTCTCTCCTTCAAGGGCAAATAACTTTCCATTACTTTTTCAAATTTCTTCTTATCAAAGGATATCTCATCAAAGTTAGGTTTAGGCTAAAAGGACTTCCTCACACTCTTAGCTTAAACTCCTCTCTTTTGACTTTGATTCCAAAAATTATGGTCCATTGCGTAAGTAATACCCTTTTAATCAATCTGTTAGGTCTTTTTTCGAACTATAATGTAATAAAAGGCTTTTTTGGTCTTCAGTTTCAAAATGGATATTACTGAAATGGCTTTTTATGAAAGAATTGCTCTTTAACCCAGGTTTATAAGTTAAGAACCTTATAGGTAAAACTAAAATTATGCTTGCCTTAGTTTCAAATGTAACTTTTATCAAGGATAAGTTATCTCCTTTAATCAAAAGGGCCTTTAAGGAAGGGTAGAATTATGGGCAAGCCATGAACCATGTGTCAATTGCAATTTCTTTGGAGATCATAATTTTTGGGGGGGGAAACTTTGGTCTTTCCCCCAACTTCTTTCAAGCTTAATTGTTTTCACTGTATTTTCAAGGCCTCTTTTTTTTTTTTTTTGAAATGTGGGTCTTAATTCAGGAATGGGTTTCTATACCCCTTGTCCTTTTAGGTTTTAGGGCTTTAGACTTAATCACCTTATTTGTGTCAAGCATACTTTTCATTTTTCATTTCACACTTACTCATTTTTCCTCTTTTGTCATGCTTCTTTTTTTTTTCTTTCTTCTTTTCTTTTTCATTTAAGACAAAATAATTATTCTTTCTTTTGGCTTGTAGCTCCAAGTGTATGTGGTTTTAGTTTTTATAATGGATGCTTTTCTTCATCTTAGAGGAAATTAGTTATCAATATTAACAATTACTTTTGAATTGGTGTGACTAAAGCAAGCACGAATTAGTTTTACTTTTTCTTTTAATAAATGTTCCTAACCTCATTTTTGCCCCATTGCAGGCGTAGTTCTTAGTAGAGTTTAATTTTTGAAAATACCCCAATAAAAGGTCCAACAAAGCTACCAAAAGACTTTATGTTTAGGATATTAAAATGATTTCCTAACTTCATTTTGACTTGGGTATTAAATGCAAGATGGACTTTCTTCAAGGAATGAGTTTAATAGTCTCACAATGATGCCACTCGACTCTCAAAGTGTCTTAAGGTTGGTGTTTTAGGATTCATCTTGTCTTTCTTCATTCTAAACCTTTTAGCTAATGAGATATCTTAAAATAGGAGAAATATAAACAAAACACTTTATTTAAATCACTTGTCTTTTACAAACATTGTGAAATTTGACCTTATCCTTAAATTAAATCCAATTATATTGCCCCTGCATTAATTAGGTTTTGAACTCTATTTTTTAATTCCCAACAGTTGTTAATAGAATGCTCTTAGTGACCCATATGATATTCACGTTGTGCATTTGGGTCGCATTTCCTCGGCTTATATCCTAGTATTGGGGCTTCCTATTGTACTAAGTCCTCGTTTCTTTATCGGTTAATGACTTAAGATAATGAGGTAGGGATCTGAGTGAACTTTCTTCTAGGTATTTTTGGGCCTTTTTCTGCCTGTTTTAGTATTTATATATGCCCTTGAATCTAATGGGGCTAGTCTTTTTTTCTAGTAAGCCTCCCTATCCTTATGACTTCTTCAATTCAACTCCTAAAAAGTACAATGGCCGTAAAACTATCCATTGTATTACCTAATAAGTACCCATAATATGGTTCCTCTAATGAGTTAATAAAGACATAAATTAATTCTTTTTCAGGGAGAGGAGGAATGATTCTAGCTACCATGCCCCTCCATCTTTGAGTATATTCCTTAAATGACTCATTTTTCTTTTTTCTCATTATGCACAAGGCCCAAATCGAAGGAGCTATCTTAATGTAAAACTTGCATTGCTCATAAAATGCCCAAGCTAATTTCTCCTAAGTATTGATTTAGCTGAGGTCAAGCTGGACATACTAGGTTAATGTAGGCCCTATCAAACTATCTTGGAAAGTTTATACCATGAGTTGATTATTTTGAACATATATACCCATCTTGTAGATGTATAATTTGGTGCATAGCTTTAGGCATCCGGTCTCATCATACTTTTCAAACTCTGGTATTTTAAATTTTTCTAAATAGGCCTTAACCTTGAATGCAAAAAGGTTAGTGATCCCAGCCTACTAAAATCCATTGTAGCCTCAAAACACCCTCATTTTCTCAATGATTTGTTGGGTCAACTTCCTTTCCAATTCTTTTAAACTATCTTAGTTGGCCTTAGAGTTAATTAGCTTTCTATTGATTGGGAAGGAATATGTGTTAAGCTTAAAAGTTAGGTTAACTTTTAGATAGACCCCTTCTGATTCAAAAGACTCAAAAGTTAGATTTATCTTTAGATAGTTTTGTTCTACTTCCAAGGGTGGAGCCTCAATATTCTTTCCACAATGAGCCCTGAAGTGCTCTTCATTTGATGTGGCTTTAAGTAAAGCAATAATGTCAGTAAGGAAACTCAAATGATTTGTAATTTTTTCTATAGTTTGCTTTAATGAACAAAACGTTACTTATGCAAGGTTGGTGTCATCAAGTTTGTCATTATTTCCGTTATTAGCCATTACTTCAAATAAGAATCCTCACTTATTAGCAACTTCTTGATTTTATTTCTTTCTTGAAAGAATACTCTTCTTTTTAAAGGGAGAGAAAAGGAAAAATGGAATATAAAGATAAGACTTATTTACAAGTTATGAGAAAGGAGTAGGAAAAACATTTCTAAGGGATCAAGAGCCTAAATATTGATAAAGAAAAAAATGATCCTAAGGATGTATAAGAGAAAAGATTGGAAATAGTTATAGTAGAAGGTACAGAAAAAAGGATTCGTAAAAAAATCAAATATTTAGAAACTTAAGGATACAACTCTCATGATGTTATTCAAACAGAAACTAATAAATATTTACAAGAAAAATAAAAAAATGCAATATGAAGGCATGCAGATGCAAAGAGGAGAACTAGTAAATTGACTATAATGTGGTGAGAAAAAGATTTTTATTGCATCTTTGAAGTTTCCCTCACATTATTCAAAAATTTATTACAAATAATCCCTAAAGTCTAAATCCTCTTTTTCTCGTGGTGTCTTGGTTCATCTTCAATCTTCTTTCTTTTCTTTAGCTTGATTGCCTTGATTCATTTGGTAACCAGGGAGATACCTTTAGTGTAGAACTTCTAAAAAGTTTTGTCCCAATAATAAGTAGCAATATCTTTAGGGAGTTCAATGAGAGCAGCAAACGCATTAATGGGATTCATCTTCTGGACACTTTGTCTATGAAGAAAATCAAGTTTATAGCTCTAAGTATGGTTGATATACTAAACCATAAGTAAGGCCTTATGATATTTAATTCTCCATTCTTCTCTTCTTGTAAACAACTGAGTGATCTGGCCTATGCTGTTACTAGTGTTGAGACATAAGATTTCCTTTCTAAAAATTGGGTCACTAACTCTGCAATCCTATGATGTATGTGAAATATCCTATTAGAAAATAAAATAGTTCCAAATGTTGCCAAGATATAAGTATTTATCCTATAGTGCTGCCAATCTTTAAGGCTACTACAAAAGAGCTTTTAGTTGTAGCTGGACGAGACATGAACCAAGTAAAAAGATCATCCACCGTAATGATTCTCCTATAGGGATCTGCCTATATTTTGTATATTTTAGATTCACGGAGGCTAAAGAGTTTTATGAAAATCTTTATAGGGTTAGCCGTGATATCTAGGACATATTTTCCTTTTTCGATAGAGGAGACTTGTAATAGATAAGAGTATTCTTCAACAGTTAGGCTCAGTCGGCATGCGCCAAAATGAAAAGACTAACTCTGAAGGTCCCAAAAGTAGACCAAAGCTCGTGTCATAGTAATATTAGTCTAGACTTTGAGTAGTGAGAGGATGGGCTTAATCTTGTCTTCAATGAATTTCTATTGGTCTGGATTGAAAAATTAAAATAATCTTTTAAGTATTTCCTTGGACTCTAGAGGCTCATAAATATGGACTTCTTTGAAAAGGGTTAATGTAAAAGAAGACCTAACCATTTTCTACAAGAAGGATGAAAAGAAATTTATATTAGAACTATCTTATTTACATGGGAACTACATCGATATTCTAAAGATAAGAAAGTATTTATAGGGAAAAGATTAGAAAACTTTATAGTTAATCTTCGTCTTCTTCTTTCTTTTCTTTTCTTTTTTTTTTTAATCTTGCCACATCATGTCAATTTGCCAATTTTGGAAAAAGGGTTCATGAATGCAGTTAAGGTAAGTTCTAAAAGTCCTTATGCTTTGTGACCTCACTTGTTTTTAGAAATACTTTCATTGGTCACATTAAGCTTAAGTGGGGTAGCCCAATCAACCCTAAGCAATGGCTAAACCACAGCACCCGGAGACTACACAATGGTCCCCCTCTTAGGGTCCTAAGACAGCCTAGATCTGACCGCATCTACCTTATATCTTTGATGCAACAAATGACCCCCTATGTCCTAATGTATGTTGTATGTAAAATGAATATAATAATCAAAACAAAGCATACATATGAAGTTAATAATAAATAAATAAATAACATGGGTATTTTGAAAAGCAATTTCAACTTTGGAAAGTTTTAAAGTAGCTAGCTTTCTTGATGTTACCAATGGAGTCGCTAAGCTGACGATCTTGATTTTGTTCCCCCCTATTTTTATAAATAATTTTTTTTTTTTAACCAATCAATATTAAATTCTACCAATTTAATACTGACCCTAACTAAGGTTTAAAAAAAACTATTCTTTTAACTTTGAAAAACATTTTAGAGTCACTACCTGATTGAAGTCAAGAAAAAGAGTTATGTTATGACAAATTAAGTGCACTGATTATAACTTAACTACTAATCTTTAGATAACCTATTTTTTGTTAAAATGATTTTTTAAAACTAAAGATCTAGATTCGGGGGCTAATCTTTTAAACCCTAAATAAGTACCATTGTTTAATCTCTTTAAATTTAAATTTATCTTTCAATATACCCTTTTAATGACATTTATTTATAAGTTATAATTAAAATTATGCCTATTTACAAAAAATAAGGATTTAAAGAATTAACTACTAAAGAGAGAAAAGAAATTTTTTCATTTTTTAAGTCGCCTTATATGTACGGACGAATGCCTACGTATCAACTATGCAGGATCAAGCATAGTTGATTTTGAATTTGAAAAGTGGTCGAGTTTACGTTTCTTAGCTATTTCATTTTATTTAAGAAAAACACCCAAAAGAAAAAGGTTCTAATTTAGTGATTTTATTTTTGGAAAAATCCTAAAATATCCTAATTTTTTAAAAAAGGTCCATTTATTTTTATTTATTTAGAAAAAAATTCTAAGTGAAAAAACTTTTTAGAAAAATCCTAAATGATTTAAGTACAACTTTTCATGAAATACATAATTACCATGGTTAATATGCCTAACCATGGAAAAGAAGCATGAACTATGAAAAAGATACCTAAATATAGAAAAAATCCTAAATCATGGAAAAAAATGCCTAATCATGGAAAAAAATGCCTAATCATAGAAAAGATGTCTAATTATAGAAAACATATCTAAAAGAAAAAAAAAATTCTATAAGAAGCCCTAAATCAAAAAAGAGTTTATTTATTTTATTGAAAAAATGATTTTTTTTCTAAGTGATAAACTTTTTTTTATTATTTATTTTTATGATTATTTCATTTATTTAGTTATTTTTTATTGTTCTATAAATAATTTACGCCTCTCTTTCTTTCTTTTCTTTTTCTTTTTACAATTGCAAATAGAATACAATCATAACAACAACAACAACAAAAAAGAAAAAAGAAAAAGTACAATATTACAAAAATAAATAAAAATAAATACAAAATGCGAAGAACAAAACACAAATCAAAACCAAAGTAAAGCTAAACTAAGTTGGACTTCGAAAGCTCTTGTCGTAGAGATTTCTAGCACAACCTGTCTTAGCTCAAATCTTAGAGAAAGAAAAAGGGAGTCGTATAGAGAGAGAGAATGACATTATGAGTGAATTTAAGTGATTATGAGTGAATTTAAGTGATTGTGAGTGATGAGTTGATTATTTGTAACAAAACAAAATCTCCTTTTTATAGGTATTATGGTCAAGTTAAAGATAGAAAATATTAAATGCAACATGATTTTCTTCTATGTTTGGTTTCGGCAAACCTAAACAATATGTGATGGTAAATATAAAGCTATGCGTATAGGAGTAGGCCTACCACATTTAGAAACGAGTTGATAATTGATGTGACGATGATGTAGCCCTTGACGTGGTGATAAAGTGAGAAAAGAAAATAAAAGATACATTTTACACCTTTTATAGATTAAACCTAAGATCTCCAAGTCATATAAAATATCAAGTTCAAGTACTTATCCAAATGGCCTGTTGGTTTTTCCTTATTCATAAATTATACAAATGGACTAAGTTAACTTAGGCTAGATTCAAATCTAAACTTAAGTCCAATTACTCTCTCTTTATTTTATTATATTCTACTAAATTATCTAAAAGATTTTTTTTTCTAATCTTATATTTTTTGTATTTTTCTAAATTTTATATTTTTGTGATTTTTCTAAATTTCTTATTATTTTTTTTCTTTTCTTAAATCGTCTATTTTTTGTATTTTTCTAAATTTCTTATTTTGGGGGTTTTTTTCTTTTTTTTTTCTTTTTTTCTTTTTTTTCTTTTTTTTTTTTGCATTTTTCCTTAATTTAGGACCCTATTGTAAAAATTTTGAAAAATAAAAAGGCCAAAAATAAAGTATATATACATTTATCTACTAACTTAGCTACACATATAAGCATAAAACTAACCTAAAGATAAAACCTAATCAAAGAAGAGTTCTATTTTCTAAAGTAATCTATCATCTTATTATTGTCTTATAGTTATCTAAAGAGGAGATAAGATCTTACTAGAATATCACTTGGAATTATCTTAGAAACTCCTTAGATAGATTAATAATCAAGAGTCAAAGTTGATCAATAATAATAAAAAATAATGGATGACTAGTAGAAAATGATATTTTAATAACCAAAGACCCACCATATGATCACTTTACTCTTAGATTAACTAAACTAATTAACTAACTAAGTATTTCAGTCAATATCATAAAGAGATAAGTACCCTAAAACTATATTTCAACATTTCTTCCAACATGTAATGAATAACTTTCAAAATAAGTGGAAGAACTCTATCTACTACATGTGGTGTGTGGCATGAATGAAGAGAATTCCAATTTGACTTCCTCGTGTCATTTTCATCCAACTCATCTACTTCCATTAATGCCTTACAAAGTCATCCATATGATTAAGTTTGAAAGGGATATAAGTAGGATACATGACATTATCCTTAAAGAGTTTAATTCCTTTAAACAACTTCCAACTAATATTCAAATAATATCTTAGCTTCTATAAATAGGAATGCTTTACCACTTTTGGGACCACATAATCCACTACATCCATCTCTTTCCTCTTGTCTTCATTCCACAAACTAACCAACATTCCACTTCTTCTACCTAACCTATAACACCAACAATAAAGCCTAATAGGTTGTTTATGAGTTTTCAAAAGCAACTCTAACTAAAAGGTAGCAACACTTACTAACAACTTATTTTTGTTTCCATAAAGTCCTTTTTCAAGTTAAAAAACTCTCTAAACTCTTATTACCAAAAAGTTTTTCAAAATTCCCAAATAAATCAAGAAGTACTTTTAATAAAGTTACTTTATGAAACTTTCAAGTTTTTCCAAAATTAATCTCATCTTTACAATTTTCCTCTAAAAAAATTCTTTTCAAAACAACCAAAAGCTTTCCATCTACTTCTCTGCTTCATATAAGTTTCAAACTTATCAACTATATTTCAAAACCGAGTTTATGATAAGTAAAATCTTATCTTAGATAAAGTAGTCTCTTTTGAAAAGGAAACCCTAAAAACCAATATTTTTATCAAAATCTCTTTCTTTTAAAAACCCTTTCTATGATAAAAGTCTCTAAATAATGATAAGACATGTTTTCTACAAAAGGGAACCTTTATCTTTATCAAAACGTTTTTTATTTCATTCTTGGATTCAATTTGTATACATCTCTAAAATATCAAAGCTAAAAGATTTTGTTTCCTTTTCAAAATACTTAATAAGAAACTTAAAGGAATCAAGTAAACAAATACATGCCTAAATAATGATGCTAAAGTTTCATTCCCGAATCTTTATGATATATACATATCTTGGAACTTTGACCTATGAACATATTTGGACATATTAGACACATGCACAAATTCTTTACCTAGACTATTTGGACGGTAACGATTGGACCTATTACAAAGACCAGAAACCTAAACATAATAACTATGGACATATTATGATAAGGAAGATTTGGACACAACACTAATTAACTAAAAGACTTTATAAAATTATAAGAGTATAATCAATGAAGAAATCTTATATATTTATATATATATAGTATTTATCTCTTATTCTGTTTTTCTTAAGTGATCGTAAGTTTGAGCTACCTGATTACAACGAGTAATAGTAATGGCTAAGTGAGTATCCATGATGAGTATCACTTACTTATGCTTATAGATAATGGTACTTTAAATATATATACATCAACTAGCTTGTATATGGGGTATTAGGAAAGTGCTTGTACTTGATTTGTTTGAATTGATTAAGAAATTACAATAAGATATCCCACATAATACAATTTATGATTATGATGTGATGTATTTGTATGTAAGTATTTGATATTTGGTTGATCACTTATAAATCAACCTTAAGTGTATCGGAACTTTAATATAAAATTGTCATGCATAGCATACTATATGAATATATTTCTACCACTACAACCACACAGGAAATGGAAAGGTAAGAATCTTCCCTGTCTTTTACAAACTAAGTAACTTTGAGGATAGTTATGTATTAGATAGGATCGTATACATTCTTCTATTTTAAGTTCACATATATTTAAAGTTTGATTAGAGATCTAACCACTTCCTGGTCATTTAGTGGTCAGGGAAGTCATTTATTTCTTAACACTTCATTTCGGCCTTCTTGAGGCCGATCAAGAGATCTTTCTCTTATGACTTATTTATATGGTCGTTGTGAACATTTCTTTTTATTCCTTTGATTAACCAGAAGATCCTTCTTCATAGAGATTATAGTAGATTCTAGGTTGAATATTTTGTTGGCTCTCCTACATAACCAAGAGATTAGTTCTCTCATGAGATCAAGGAGATTGTTACCCATTTGGTTCTTCTAAGATTGATTAAGAAGTATCATCTCTTAAGTATTATACTGGAATGGGTATTTTGTATTGGTTTAGCTAAGAATTGATATTCTACAGCTATTTTGTTGTAATAGCCAGGGACATTATGCTAAGAGATTTTATTCATTAAAATTTAGATACTTGGGCACTAGTGGAACTACTGATCCTCAACCCAAGGTAAAGGGGAGGGGAAATAAACCCTAGACTATACGTTGGATACTAGTTAGCCTCTTATATTGCTTCATATACTTAATTGATTGATTACATATCATGATAGGAATCAAGCTACTAAACCTTTGACCAGTAGCCAAGCCTAAGGACTACAAGGGCTGGCATGACAAATCTTTCTATACCAACCAACCCCTTCAGAGGCCGAGTACGTCCCTGCCGAGGTCGAGTACGTCCTTACCGAGTCACCCTTCATACCGAACTATTTGACTACCCATTTTTCTATAGTATGCCAAATGGATGATTACTCACTAGCGCCGAGCTAACCAATTACTCAGCATCTTCCTTGCCGAGAAGCTAAGATAGAGACCCTAGATTGACTAAGCTGTCCCCACTCGGACAAGCCATATATCCACACTTTTTGTCCGTATCTTCTAATGACCTCAACAATGTAGTATCTCCACGTGTATAGTATCAAGTGTAAAATCCGTTGCTCCAATGATTGTTTTTTCTTATATATTCATTTTTACCCTTTTGTATCTTGTACATTACTTCCTTAAGAAATGCCCTTTTTTGTCTTTTCCTTTTTAGGTAAGTTATCTTAACTTATGGGTATAAATACCCTTGTACTTGTAGTTAGAAAGCATCAAATCATTCTTAATACACTTTTTGAGTATTTTTTTTCCTTGTATAAACACTATTTCTTTACTCTCAACATTACTCTTATCATTTCCCTTAAGCAAGGTTAAGTAGCAAGTAATCTCACTAAACTGATTCATGTATTATATCAAATTTTTTCGTAAGTCTTTGGAAGTTCCATTAGTGTATCATATCCTTTAGAGCTATTTGTGGGTTTTGTTTACTGTTTCATTCTTTATTTTTTCCTTTTTTGCACTTTCCCCATTAATCTTTTTTTTGAGCTTTCTGCAAGGTTAAACCCATCTAACGACCAGCTTTATCTATTTTTGGCTACGATTAGCTATATCTTAATATCAGAGTAAAGGTTTTGTATGAACTATAGTTAGTTCTTCTCGAAGTTCTGTTATACTCTATTTTGCGTATGTGAAACAGAGTAAGTTATTATGTTCATTTGATTGCTGTGTTGTTAACTGTTAACTTCCTAAAGTATTTGTTTGGGCTTTGAATCTGTAAGAAAAAATGATAGACCTAAATGTAAATGATGGTACTAGTGATGACAGTGGAGTTGTCCACTATAGATAACAGTCTCAAGGGACTCCCAAGAGCACTGATGAGAGGCTTGATGAGGTAGCTAACCTCTTAATAGATTTAACCCGAGTTGTTCATGCGTTATCTTGCTCACTCACTAAGGCCATACAAAACACTCCACAAGCTACTCAACCTACTAAAGGTTAGAACCCAGCTCAACCTGTTTGAGGTGGAGGAGTTAGCAGACAAATGAGGTGAAGAATAAACTTGAGAGAGCTTGATGAAGAAGAAGAAGAGTCTTTTGAAGAGAAACATGTATGAAACCTCAGAGTATCCAACTAGGTGAAGCTTCAGATTCCAAGTTTTAATGGATCTAAGAATGCTAATAAGTATCTAGAGTGGGAAGAGAAAGTGGAGTATGTATTTGATTACTATTAATATGAGGATTATAAGAAAGTGAAAACTACTGCTATTGAATTCTTTGGATATACTACCATGTGGTGGAAGAATTTTCAGGCCGTGAGAAGATGAAAGGGCTACTAAGAGATTAACACTTGATCCGAGATGAAAAGAGTACTCAAAAACAGGTTCGTGTCGAAACTTATCTCTAAGATACTTTTACTTGGTTTCAGGAACTAAGACAAAGAGGCTAAACTATTGACAAATATGTTCAAGAGTTTCAAATGCTCATGATCCATTGCGAAGTGGAGGAACCACTAGCTCAAACAGTCTTAAGGTTCGTTATTAGGTTGAAAGGAGACATTCAAGATATTATGGAGCTCCAATGATTTGACACTATAGATGAGGTTGTTAGGATTTCCCAACAAATAGATAGGCAAAAAAGAAGCCGAACATCGGTAAGGATGTCGACTAGCCGACCAAGATAGGCAAGTCACCAAACATTGCCGAATACCAAGCTAAAAAGGAAGGTTGATGTAAGAGCTGAGCAAAGAGGTTGACTTGATGATGAATTGCTTACCTGAATGTATGAGAAAGGGCAAGGGTCTGGTAAGAAGACCAGCCAAATCAAGTGCTTCAAGTGCCAAAGACTCAAACATGTGGTTGCTTAGTACTTGAAACGATGACAATGGTCATCAAGGAAGACATCCCAAAGCTAAAAGTGGAGAGTAGGGATGAAGAACCTGAAAAGGAAGAGGATCTTGCTGAGAAAGAGCTGATTGAGGAAGACATGTTTCTTGAGGACTTAGATCAATTATTCATGGTTGTCTGATATACTATGAACATAGAACCCTCGCGAGAGGAGGAGCAGAGAGAGAATTGTTCTATACCACTTGTAAAGTGGATGATCAGATGTGCGTTCTCATCGTGGATAATGGAAGCTACACCAATGTAGTATTAGCTAATATTGTTTCAAAACTAAAATTGCCAACTATTGTACATCTAAGGCCGTACAAGTTGCACTGGTTGAGTGAGAAAGGATCATTACATGTCACTTAGCAAATACTACTACCGATCACTATAAGGAATTACTTTGACCTGATTCTCTACGACGTACTATCCATGTACGCTTCCTACATGTTATTAGGTAGACCATGGTTGTTTGACAGGAGAGTTATACATGATGGCTACAGGAATACATATATGTTCGAGAAGGATGACCAAAAGATCATACTGAACCCAATGCCACCAAGAAAAGTTCACAAGTTGTAGGAAAAACTTGCTTGCAAATTGAAGAAGGTTCTGGTAATGAATAGAGCCAATCTCTAAAAAGCAATCAATGCTAATGAGCCAACCTTTTGTTGGTCAGGCGACTACTGGAGATGAAGGAGCAAGGTAAGTTACCCTAAGAGATTGATGAGTTGTTAGGTGAATATGCTGATTTGTTCCCATAACAGTTACCTGAGGGGTTGCCCCCAACTTGAGGCATAGAATATTGCGTTAACTTAGTACCCGATGTTACATTACCGAATAAGCCAACTTATCAAATGAATCTCGAGTAAGCTTCTAAGATCCGACGTCAAGTCAATAAGTTACTAGAGGGAGGTTATATCAGGGAGAGTCTTAGCCCTTGTACTGTACCTGTACTTTAGTACTAAAGAAAGATGAAACCTGATGAATGTATATAGATAACCGAGCTGTGACAAGATTACAATCAAATACAAGTATCCAATCCCAAGGTTAAAAGATATGTTGGATGAGCTCAATAGAGCCAAGATTTTCAGCAAGATCAATCTCAAACCTAGTTACCATCAAATCCGCATGAGGCTAGAAGACGAGTGGAAGACTACGTTTAAAACTCGACATGGACTTTACAAATGGATGGTCATGCCCTTCTGCTTGTCAAATGCTCCGAGCACTTTCATGAGACTAATGAACCTTGTACTAAGACATCTGATAAGGAAGTATGTCGTAGTGTACTTTGACAACATCCTGATTTACAATGCCAACATGCCGAGTCACTGTAAACATCTCAGAGCAGTCCTATATATCCTCTATGTTGAGAGACTATTTGGTAATTTAAAGAAATGTTGTTTTTGCTAGGAGGAAGTGGTATTCTTAGGCTATGTACTTAGTGGAGGAGGCTTGCGAATTGCTGATGAAAAGATCCAAGAACTGTCGAGTAGCCAACTCCCATTACTTGTGTCGACGTAAGAAGCTTTTACGAACTAGCTTCATTCTATAGGTAGTTTATCAGGAATTTCAGCACCCTCACCGCACTACTTACCGAGTTAATAAAGAAGAACACCGACTTCCAATGGGGAGAAAGGGAGGAAAGGAGTTTTGCCAAGATAAAATAAAGGTTGACCTCTGCCTTGGTGTTAGTGCTACCTGACTTTGATAAAATTTTTGTGCTAGAATACGACGCGTTAGGCAATAGAATAGCCGCTGTCCTGATGTAGGAAAGCCAACTAATTGCCTTCCATAATGAGAAGCTTTAAAGACTGTAGCTAAACTACTCCGTATATGACAAGGAACTTTTAGCACTAATCTGAGCAATACAAGTATGGCAACATTATTTATTGCCGAGAGAATTTGTCATAGATACTGATCATAAATTGCTGAGGTACCTCTAAAGTCAAACCAAGTTGTCAAAGTGATAGGCGAGATGGGTTGAATTCTTTAAAAGATTCAATTTTGTAATAAAGTATAAGTAAGGAAAGAGTAACGTAGTTACAAATGCTCTTTCAAAGAGACATACACTTTTATCGGAACTGTAGACTAGGCTATTTGGGTTTACAAATATCAAAGAATAGTACTTCAAAGATCTATACTTTGGACCCATAATTTCGCGGTGCATCGACGGGAGGACTATGGACGAGTATCACGTAGAGGATGACTACTTGTTCCAAGGAGGAAAATTATGCATGCCGAATTGCTTACTAAGAGAGCTACTAATTAAGGAAGCCTACAGTGGAGATCTCTTCGGGCACTAAAGAAAGAAAGACTTGTGAACTATTAAATGACCAATTCTTTTAACCGAGAATGATAAGAGATGTGCATCGAGTGGTCAAAAGCTATGTTGTATGCAAGATGGCCAAGTACCAAGCTGAACAAGGGAAAACAATGCCCCTACCTCTCTTAATGAAACCATGAATCGAATTGAGCATGGACTTTATTCTCAAACTGCCCAAGGCAAAGATTCTGTAATGGTCATTGTGGATAGGTTCAATAAGATGGTACACTTCATACCCTGTATGAAAACTAACGATGCTTTAACTATTACTTATCTTTTCTTACAGGAGATTGTATGAATACACGACTTGTCGAGAAATATAGTCTTTGACAGAGACCTGAAGTTCTTGAACCATTTTTGGAGAACCCTATGGTGTCAACTGGGAACTAAATTACTCTTCAATACCTCATGTCACCCCCAAACTAACAGTCAAATAGAGATGGTTAATCATATTTTGAGGTCACTACTCCAAGCTACAATAGGCAAGAACTTGACTGATTGAGACGTTTGTCTGCCTGTGATCAAGTTCGCCTATAATCGAATGGTACATGACACCACTAAGTAGACTCCCTTCAAGGTAGTCTATGGGTTTAATCCTGAGTTGCCCCTCGACCATGCCCTTGTACCAATACCCACGCAAGAGGACCTTGACACATTGATTAGAGTATAATCCCTTCAGCACATTTATGACAAGGTCACTCGGCACATCGACTAAACTGCTAGAAGACTGCAAGAAAAGGCCAAGGGTAAGATAGCTAAACAGTTTCAATTGGGAGACTTAATATGGTTGTATCTCAATCAGGAGCGATTCCCGAATAAGAGGAGAAACAAATTATCAGCAAGAGCGGAAGGACCTTTCAGAATCCTCTCAAAAATCAATGATAATGCTTATAGTTGGAATTGCTCAAGGAATATAGAGTTTCTAACGCCTTCAATACTACCGACCTCAGTCAGTATCACCCTGACGGAGGACTGAGCAAACACCATTTAGATTTGATCCTAAATCTAAAACAACCCGGAATGGATTATGGGAATTAGGTTACCAAAACTCTGACCCCGTGGCCGAGCTTAAGGATTAGAGGGGCTAACATGACGAATCTTTTCATTCCAACCGACCCTTGCCAAAGCCAAGTACTTCCTTACCAAATTACCCTTCATGCCAAACCGTTTGATAACCCATTTTTCTATAGTATGTTAAATGGATGATTACCCACTAGCACCAAGCCAACCAATTACTCAGCATCTTCCTTGCCAAGAAGTCGAGATAAAGACTTCAAATTGGTTAAGCCATCCCTACCCTTTTTTTCTACATCTTCTAATGACCTTGCCAATGTAGTATCGCAACGTGTACAGTATCATATGTAAAATTCGTTGCACCAATAATTATTTTTCTTATATATTCATTTTTACCCTTTATATCTTATACATTACTTCCTTAAGAAATACCCTTTTATTTTTTCCTTTTTAGGCAAGCTGGTCTAATTTGTGGGTATAAATACTCTTGTACTTATAAGTGGAAAGCATTAGATTATTTTTAATACACTTTTTGAGTACTTTTCTTTCTTATATAAATATTATTTTTTTACTCTCAGCATCACTCTTATCCTTTCTCTTCAACAAGGTTAAGTAGTAAGTAACCTACTAGACCGATTCATGCGTCATATCAAATTGTGCCATGAGTCTTTAGAAGTTTTATTGGTGCGTCATATCCTCTGAAGCTTTTCGTGAACTTTACTTATTATTTCATTCTTCATTTTTTACTTTTTCGCACCTTCCCCATTAATTTTTTTTCGAGCTTTTTATAAACTTAGACCCATCCAACAATCGACCTTATTTGTTCTTGGTTACGATTCTCAATATATCATATGCTTAAAAACTTGCTTGTTATGCTTAAACATTGGTATAGGTGGATTTCTTACTAAGTTAATTGTAGTTTCCATCCCTATAGCTCTAACTTTTTGCAAGAACCTTATTAGTTATATCTAGAAAGGTTTAAGTTTTTTATGAGCATTAAAAAGATAGAAGCGGGCTTTAGGGAAGAGTGTAAAAGGATTATGAAATTTATAGTTATTTCGTCCAAGCAGGATCTGAAGTATCCGCCTTATTGGGTAGAATGCCTTCCGCTGTGGGTTATCAACCCACCCTTAGTACCGAAATGGGATCTTTACAAGAAAGGATTACTTCTACCAAAGAGGGATCCATAACTTCTATTCAAGCAGTTTATGTACCTGCAGACGATTTGACCGATCCTGCGCTTGCTACGACATTTGCCCATTTAGACGCGACGACCGTACTATCAAGAAGATTAGCTGCTAAAGGTATCTATCCAGCAGTCGATCCTTTAGATTCAACGTCAACTATGCTCCAACCTCGAATCGTTGGTGAGGAACATTATGAAACTGCGCAAAGGGTTAAGCAAACTTTACAACGTTTATTTTATGTTATATTATGATGCAAACTTTTATTTTGTACAATTAAATCTGTAATACTCTATGAATTGATCTATGAATAATGTTTCATGTATTCTTTGGAAGTAACTAATGAGTGGCAAGGCACTAATTGATTTCTTCTGATAAGCATATAGCAATCTATCACTACTAGATTATCTTACAGGTTATGACACATACTATATGATATAGACATAAAGATAGATTTTAGTAGTATGAGGAAAAAAAAAAATTGTAGATAGAACATAAAGTAACTTTATGTAACTATAAATAAATGAGGTTAATGAAGAAAAGGTTGGGAGTACAAGCTGTATAAATATTTATCAAATTAATTAGTATGTTAGAAAGTGAAGTTTTCATATAAGGAAAAAATATATAAATCATATGACTTAATATGGAGGAGTACTTGTTTCATTGGTTAAAACATTGCTATGAGTTAGTCAAGCTATTTAAATTTAGTGCTTTCCACTTTATTTATTCCTTATGGGCTAGCATAGATAAGGGGTAACGTGGTGAGGTTCACCTAGACATTAAATTTAATTACATAATTCGTTTTTTTTTTTTGAAAAAACAAAAATCAATCCATTTTGGTTCACGATTGAGCCATACTAGCTTATTTAGAAAATTATAAAAGGTCGGCATGCCACTTTAATATTTTGATTGTGTCACCGTTTATTGTCTTAAACATCCATCTACGTATGGACTAATTATTTTTAACTTGCTCGGTACTTGGCCGCCGGGATTAGGAACCTAATTGTGTAGTTATGTAAATAAATCCAAAGCGCCGGACTGCGAGGTGATGGCGGGCACTTCTCCACGCGAGTAGTACAAATAGAAGAAGGTAAAAATCCAAATCCAAATCCACTATTTCTCGTCGTCTCGTAAAGGTAAAACGCTAATAAATAGGGAAAGCCCAAAAGGTAAAGGCCCTATACAGTCTTTTCCATATCATCTTAAAAATCTGGTTTTTCTCCGATCCTTCTTTATTTCTGCAAAAGAAAAAAAGAAAAGGAAAATACTCATTAGGGTTTTGTCTTCTTCGCTACTTTTATTTTTCTGGAGTTACAATGCCTTTCTTTTGAACGTTGGATTGCAGGTTGCTCTCAGGCTCAGTCTCAGCCAGGTGATGCTTTCTTCTCTACCTCTTTTCTCCCAATTTCGTTGTAGCGAAGTCTAGGGTTAGGGTTTATTGTCATTATTAGTGTCAGCCTGAATCTGTTAGGGTTTGGGCTCTTTTGATGAAATCGCTTCTGTTGATGAAGATCTTGCAAGTATAGCATTCACGAAGATAGAACATATAGAGGCACCTTTCTGAATCTTTATTCAGTCGTTGTGCCCTAGTCAAGTTTATTTTGCCGCTTATGAAGACCGTTATATCTTCTTCTTCTGCTGAACCTATATTCGTTTGACAATTCTTGGTATGTTTTGTTTATTTGCATCCAGCAATTGCCGGGTTATGTTATATGTGCAGGAGCCAGTTATACTGTATTATATTAGAACGTTGTATAGTACGATTTTCATATTACTGACTTCTCAAGGCATGTTGATATGGCGGGCTCTCGAACTAGTAATTAATCATGATATGGATTCTCTTTATGTTTCATGTGCAGTAGCTATCAATTTCCAAGATTGGAGCATTCTGCTCTGCTCTTTTTAGAATGTGCTCTTGAGATTACATTTTTCTTTTTGTAAAAGTTATTTTTCCGGACAATGCAGTTGGATTCTAAAATGGCTTGTTGGCTGTGCCTTTGACAGATTACTTAATGGTGCTTTGAGAGAACGTTCTATAGCCATGACGAATGAAAAGGTAATAGTTATGTAATGCAATAGAATCAATTGCCTATAAGTTCAGTTTAAGTCAAGGTTCTTAATGCTATTTTTATGGACTGAAGGATAACCATAACCAACCTTGTGGAAGTGGAAGGATCCGTGTAAAAAAGGTCTCTATTAGTGACCTACAACGACCGAAGACATTGCAGCAGGCTCCTAACCGGGGAGCCATGTTTAGTCTTCACTGTGAAGAGAAAAAATTTAGTAATGCACAATTCTCCTCATGTACCGATGAGGACCAGAAAGATGAAGATGCTGAAGTTGGGACAGCTGAGTCTCTGTTGATGCCAGAAATTTGCAAGAGAAACCATCCTCTTCCAGAAGTGGCCAGACCTATAAGGCGTGGGAGGCAAAAGCAAAGGCAAAGTAGTATTTATGTTAAACCTAAGATGAAAAAGCATGAGAACTCTGTGGAGAGATGGTCAGCAGAGAGGTAATGATACATAACTTAATCAGTCTTTTACTTTTTTATATGTAAACACAATCTCTGATACAGAAAGACATTTTGACTTGTTATTCTGAATCAAGGTACAAGCAAGCTGAACAAAGTCTATTGGAGATCATGAAGGCAGAAGGCGCTGTATTTGGAAATCCTATTTCAAGGCCACAGCTTAGAGTGGCTGGTCGAAAGCGTATTGGTGATACTGGGCTGCTGGATCATTTACTTAAGCACATTGATGGTAAAGTGGCACCAGGTGGGGCTGAACGATTCAGGAGGTGGCACAACACAAACGGTGTTATGGAATATTGGCTGGAAAATGCAGATTTGATGAACATACGTCAAGAAGCTGGAGTGCAGGATCCTTTCTGGGTTCCACCGTCATGGTGGAAACCTGGTAGTAGTGGTCCACAGGAACCTGTCACTGCTGCTGACTTGGCAATCCTTAAAGAAGAAATGACCACCATGAAGAGGTAAAGCATTATGAATCTTTGTTGCACTTGCAATGAGAAATTTCCCCCCCTGGATATATGCCAAATTTCCTCCCTTCTGGTGATTCCTTAAATAGGTATCTGGAAGAGCTGATTGGGAAGAAGCAAGACAAAGATCAAGCAGATATGATGGAGGTTGCGATTGATAACCTATTCATTAACTTATTATCTCTCACCTGAATTTCTAGGTTTATTTAGCGACCATTTTGGCAGGAGACATGCAAGGAATTCATAAACTGGAAATCTAAGACTAATCAGCACATGTTGGACATTTCTAGTTCATTGAGTGGTTTGCAGGTATGTATTTATGTTTCAGCTTGGCCATTTCAACTGGCAAACATAGGTCTTTTCTTGCCAGTTTATGCTTTTTAGCTTTGACCATAGAGACACCTGGATTGTTGGGAAGAATTGGCGAACCTGCTAGTAAAATATTACTGGTATACTGGTTTATCTGGGGGAAGCAAGATAAAGTGTGTGCGTATCCTTGAATTCATTTTTCATTACATTGATCTAGAAAATGGAAATACCAGAGGTTGTTGGTCTAATCTTTTGCTTTATTGACTTTGGTTCCCTGCTTCTAGTTTGTGTTTAAATGGAAATTATTGGTTTCTAGAATTATTTGGAACAAATTATTTGCTTTTCTTTTTTGTTCTATTTTGATCTTAGTAACTTTTTTAATTGAATAGCATGGCATCTTGACATCCTTGGCCATCGTTGATGCAAAAGAATTTGTGCAGTTGCCTCCTCACTTTGGGAAGCTGTTTATGGTCGTTGGGCATTATCCTAAATTTGTGAGCAAATTGCTAGTATCTTTGCATAACCTTTTTGTTGTTTGCCAGGATATGTACAGGGATATGATGGCCTGGAAAGTGAAAACAGAATTACAGCTGACAGAAATTGCAAATTCTTTGAGTAGTATGCAAGCAATGAAGCAATGCAATGCAGGCCTTAGTCCTCCAGAAGGTGAAAGATGGGAAGATTGGTTAAACAATACTAATATGGAAGGTATGCAAGGTGATGATCTGGACCCATGGTTGGATGGGTTTGAGCCGAAGGTTGAGCGGGATTCAGCAGTGCACAATGCTTACCCTTCCTTGCCTAATCGTTTGAAGCCAGGCGAGGGTGCTGTACAGGATCCTGCAGTTGGTAGAGAGTTGGAGATGCTCAAGGAAGAAATGGCCAAAATCAAGAGGTGACCATTACTTATGTCCTTCAAATTAAAACTTTTGAAGAACTGCTTTTGAAGTGTTTCATTTCTTTCATGAACAGAGATGTGCAGGAACTTGCATCAAGAAAGCAGGATGAAAGTTTGTCCAAGGGGCTAAAGGACGGCTCTATCACCCCCAACTCAAAACCTGACTTGGAAAATAATTCTTTAGTTCTCCTGCATGTAAGTTTTTAACATATGAGTTACATGACTTTGTGGCTTCATCTCAGCATATTAACCTAAAACCTTACCCAACATATTTCCTTTTTCAGGAAATGTTCAAGGAGTTGGCTAAATGGAGAACGAAAATGGAGAAGCAGCTGATGGATGTTTCAAATACTGTCAACAGTATGCAGTCACCAAAGCAATTGGTTGCTCGCAACCCATCTACTTTTTATTTATGACATGGTGGAGGATGGAAAATGGTACTCGAGTTTATTTAGGTCAAGGAAATTATTATGTCCATTGAGATAAGTAGGTTAGACTTGACATTGTACAGAGCTTAGTACTTTCTCCTTCATTCTGGCAGCCCAGATCTAACCCATACCTTGGGTGCAAACATGCGATTCGACCACCGACATAGAGCACAATGGGGATTCAATGCGGGATGTAATTTTCTAGCTGACCCTTCTTGAGATGTTAATTATTGAGAATTGCTGTCAATCTCTTAATGTAGGTCTTCCTATATATGATGAATAGGCATGCTTATTAGCCATATAGTTTTCCCCATTAAACTGCTTGCCCGGAGATCTTACTTCATCTTAATCTCTTCTTTTCTTTTTAAGTAGCGCAAGCTTAGCTCTAATTGTAGTTGTAGTGGCTTATACTTTATAAGTTGTAGATCGGGGTAAATTTTTTCGTTGGTCGATGGAAACTACAAAAACTAAAGAAAAAATTATTGCAATAAGCACTAAAAATATCTTGTTTCACCTATATTGTGACGTTACTTTTAGCAAGCTAACATTCACCATGCTAGGAGAAAATTCCCCGCAGAGATGTGAAAATTGTGAAGCATAAAATCTATGCTGTAATGAGGATCCGAGGTTATCTGTCTTCTGCGGATTGTGGGCTTTTGAAGTTTTGATTGTTAATAGTTTGTACCGTTTTAAAAGGGAAAAGGGGAAAATAATATTGCTTTTTTTTTTATATATATAAATAATTTCAAAAATACGGTCTTTAGAAAAATAATCCGAGAAATGGCCGCAAATGAATTTTGTTTTTGAATATGCAAGTTCGTATTGGATTGCTTTTCAAAAGCCGAGTTAAGTTGGGTCGTCGGCTTTTCCTTCTTCATACAACCAGCTTTTGAAAAGCCTGACTTTGTTCCAGTAGAAGAAGTGGACTTTTCTAAAGCCTAAAACCAGTTTTATCTATTAACACAAATTAGTATTTGAAAAGTTTTTTTTATCTTGGCAATGATTAAAATCGGCTTTTCTAAATCCAATTTTATCATACGCTTTCTCCACTAGCTGCTCCCATTACTTATCCTTTTTAAGAGCTTTACCAATCCACCTGCAACCAAGATCAACGACACATCTCATGCACGTATCCAAAAATAAACTTCTTAACATTTGCATTACTACTCGATTACATCTCATCCACATATCTAGAATTTAAAATCCACAAACATCTCTAACTATATCCCACCACCATAAACATCTCAAAAATAATATATATATATATATATATATTATACACGTAACTTCCATCATAAAACAATAACCATTTAGAACATATCATATAAAACTCGATTAATTATTCTTCTCAACCACACTTTTCTCAGTCTTAATCACTAGCAATTAATAATAATAATAAAAAAATGACTAGATAAAGAAGTTTCAAACCACAATTTTAATAAGTCTCTAAAGTTTATACTCGATGTGTATATATACAAAACATCTAATGAATACATATGATATCTATCTAGGGATGTCTTTGTGGCCTGGTGCCGATAAGCATACATCTGCTCTTGAGCATCTTAATAATAGGTTGAGGTTACACCAACTAATCACAATTTACTTGTGTAACATGTGCTTTGTTGTAACTTGTACTTGATGAGCTATTTTTAGGGATCATGTGCATAGACACCGGAGAGGAGTCTACTTGCATGAGCCCTTCACCCATATCATCACCTAGATCTACAAGTTCCCTCTTAAATGGAGTAAGAGGTGTCTTGGGTGGATCGTTGGAGCTCTTCCCTATAGTAGTAGGTGTTCGATACTCGAATGTAGGCTATAAACATGAGTTGAGGAGTGTTGTGGTGAATAATGCTGGGGCAATCATCTCTAATATCCAATTGTCCCCATCTACATGCTTGTGCTTTACCTTGTCTATGACCCTTCCCCAGACTTCATCCCTACCGTCGTCCTTCTTGGGAGCCTCATATGGTGGGAAGTCATTACCCTCGACATCAGAGCTTGCTGGTGGTACATTATTTGGCTCCCTTAAAGTAACACTTCGAAATTGACAAGTGACCTTGCTAATCTCCAGCTACATAGTAAGGATACTTCATATGTCATATGAGACACTAGTCAATAAAATCCATTTACAAATATACAGGATTGAAATAAATGATCCAAGGACAATGTAAAAGATCATTAACAAGCCTAATATAGCAAGTAACAATGTATCAAGTATCACACCATAGCTATAACCAACCAATATATCACTTAGTTCTCGACTAGCACTAATCATTAGAATCTAGCACTACACCCACATATACTTTGTTTGTGTACGAGATCTAGACGATCCTATTTCGATGGTCGACCCACTCATCTAGCCAACGCGTATGCTTAATGGCTTAGTTCATCTCAATCTTACTACGTAGATTTACATTATAGAGCTATATGAGTGTGTTGATATACTTCGATACTCCCTACAACTTGCCAAATTATCAAAGAACATGGCCAGTGAAGTAAAGCTCCATGGTGCAGAATTAGATCAAAGGCACACCTATTGACCATATGTCCATACCAACCCAACAATAGAGGGTAACCTAAGGATATTGACGTGTACGTAAGGCACCCAAATGGCTTAAGAAGCTTATAAGTAAGATTATGTAGTAACAAACAATTTTAAAGGTAAATTAGACTAAGTCAGTAAGGACAAATACGTGCTCTAAAAGTTGGCGATCAAAAGCATCCCTATACTGAGTGACAACATGTATGGGTAACTAGGTCACGTCAAAGTTAAACCCCCATAGGCTCAACATTGATTGGCCCTTAACCATTATAACCACCGTAGTGATATGCCAACGTAAAGGGGCAATATGGGGAAAATGCTTCAATACCCAAACTTAAAGTACGACTAGTGGCTCGTTAGTCTCGATAGTATCCCTTTGCGATGCAAGGCGTAGCTGGTGATACAGTTAAACTAAGCATGCAGGCTCCGAACATATTATCTAGCTACCTTAAGATTTGAGAAGAGAGCAAAGAACATTAGGTATACTCAATTAGACGATTGTTAAAGAACAACATCCTACAAAGTAACAGCATAATGTGAGCTCACATGTTTTGCTAGATGGTAATCTCATTTGCATCCTTTAGTAGATTGCTAAAATGTTCCTTTTGCCAGGATAACCTTAAACAATGTCCTTTAATATGATCAATGGAGAGGCATAGACCAAGTAACTAATGACATAGATCTACCTAGCTCCTACACGTCTTATCAGTCATAGGACAACCATCTATCGAGATGCCAACTAGGAGGGATATATCTTGAAGATTAACAATAAGCTCTCTAGCTAAGAAGTAAAACGTACGTGTCTCCGATCTCCAATACTCTACTAAAGTAGTGATCAAATGCTAGTTTAACGAAATGAGCAGCAGCTGTCTAACCCCCCAAAATCTCGATTGCTCTAAGTATGGGATTATCTTCTCATATATCATGATTTCATCTCCATTTTGTCTTTAGAGCTCATTAAGTCAAAATCTTCGCATGAATCGTCAAAACAAACTCTAACACAAAATGCATTCACTCATATTACATTTCTCTAATTCTAAACGAAAACTTCACTTGATCATCAAAACATGTCAATGCTAATTGATTCCACCTTACCTCAATTTTCTTAATCATGGACAAACTAGATAACAAAAAACACATTCATACATTACTGATACATAATCATATGCTAAGACAAACAATGTATAGCGATTTCAAACACATATAATTATTTGAAAAAATCACAAATGTGTACAATAGTGATTTAGATACTGATTTTAACTTAGATTTGATAAAAAAAAAAAAAATTGGCCTAGATAGTGGAAGAGAAGAGAGGTTTTGAGTTAGAGTTTATAGTTGAGAGAGGAGAGGAAATTGTAGAGAGAGAAGGGGAAATATCAAATGGGCAAAAAGGAGGCTCATAAGAGAATGTATCCTAATGATTTCATTAATTTTAGATGAAATCGGCTTTCTAAAAGCCAACTCCATTAAATTTTAATGCAATCAGCTTTGCATCATTGAAATAAAGGAAATTGGCTTTACAAAAGCTGATTGTGTGTTTGTAAACGTAGAATCGGCATTTGAAAATTTGAATTCAATTAAATTTGAGTTTGCATTTTCAAAAGCTAAATTTATCTAAGGTATTTCTAGTATTATTTTCCAAAATGACCTATTTTTGGGATTGTTTTCAAAGAGGGAATATTAATTTCCTTTTCCTAGTTTAAAAAGGAAAAAAAAAATTATAAATATATCTCTTTATATTCTTTTAATATGTAAATTTATATATGATTATTTTCTCATGGCTATTCAGTAAATCATCCTTCAATCCAAGTAATTCACAATGGTCACTCTTGTTTGGGGAATTTTCTTTTTCCTTTTTTATGGAGGAGAATACATTATAAACTTTGAGAATGAGTTTAATGTTAAAGCATTGAGATATATGATAAAATAAGCTGTTATAGTTTCTTTGATTTACTTTATATTATTCGGATAAGTGCATTGAGAGATATAGGTGCTAGAATTAGATCCAGTAATCCATGTTCTTAGTAAAATATTTAATTTCTCTATATTTGTTCCCTTGCATTACACAAGCTCCCATGTTACCATTTTCCTTCATAATTTTGGAAATCATTAACTTGTTACCTATGGTTTAAACTTGATATACTAACACATAAATCAACTAATCACAAATTGACAAAATTCAACTTTAAAAATGATTGATAAGTAATAAAAATTAAATATCTAAAAGGTCTACAATTAGTTTTTCCTATCATGTTGATATACCCATTTATAGTTATGGATAGCATATTATTGTATTCAAACCTATGAAGGGAATCAAGTATGGGTAGAATTATTTGGTTAGAGAATATAAATATAGATGATTAGGACTTGGAATAAAGAAGTTCATTGAATTTTGAAAATCAAGCTAAAGTTAGGGTAGTATATTAATTGTAGTGTAGGGGATAAGAAAGGATTGTTATCTATTTAGATATGCTCTGAAATCCCAAGTTACATCATTAAGCTTAGCCTCTTTTATCTCATGAGACTAATAGCACTTGTTAATATTATAGAAGCACCTTGCAAGTGGAGAAAGGAAGCATCAAATACCATTTCTAATTATTCTTAAGGTAAAGATAATAGTAAAGTTAGATCTTTTAGCATGCTTGAGATTGAAACTAAATAGGTTTACAAATCCTAATGAAAGCGAATAATTCCAATGCGTATTTTATTCTTATCCTTTATAATAAATCACCATAATTTTTTGTTGCATTTTAGGTTATAAGTGATAGGGTATTGTTGTAATTTAATCCCTACTTTAAAAATCCTATAACTAATATCATGTTCTCCTCTTAATCTCTTTTCTCTCTCTTTCTCTTCCCTCCTTTGAAAATTTTCCCCTCCCCATAAAACGTTTTTTTGTTCCTTCTCCTTTTGAGTGCTCATTCAGGGAAGGAATCATAAGGTTAGTGTATTTTTTCTAATTTATTCTCTTTCTTGTCATTTCTAGCGTATTCTAATGCTATTTAGTGGAAAACCCCTACAATTCAAGAAGTTTTTGTTGTTGAGAATAAAGGGAAGTAATGTGGCATACAATTTTGAGTGTTTGATGGATTTTAATTGTTGACTATGTTACTATACATCAAAGGAATCCAGCTTAAGAATCAATTAAGTCTCCGTATGTTGTTAATTTGATTAGTTAAAGAATTGAAAGAAGTATTAGCTTTGGATTTGCTATGTGGAAAACTGTGTAGTATGAGTGGTGAAATATGGTTTTTATGTTGATTAGTGTGTAGGACAATGGGATGTTGATCAATATGTTTAAGTTTGTGAAGTTTTCTATAAAATTGAAGTCACCATTCTACATGTTAACTCATGCAACATTTGGATAAAAGGATAAATTTGAAAGGGTCTTTAGTTCTAGGTCTACCATCAAGAAGGCTACATAATCACCATTTGGAACCAGCCGATGATGGTAAATGCCCCATAGACTATTTTGCTTGTTTGATGTCCCTTAAGGAGGAACAATAAGCTAGTGGGCTAGCACTCCATGCGAAATATGGAGCTTGTAAGCCGTGCCTTAAGGAACCATCCATGAAGTAAGATTATTCCCCATATTTGAAATGTGAAACCAAAGCCTTCCACCAATAGAAAGCTGGAAAGAAAATCTCGGAAGGAATAGAATCCTCCATCCTCTGGAACATAAGCTGCCATTGACTATAAAGGATGGAGGACCTTGGCACTTCCTCATGGCTCGCAAAACTTCATTCATCATGGATGATGCATAATAGCCTAGAGAGATTGAAAATCTCAAGAAGGAAAAATGGCTTGTAATGTGTGCAATAGTGAGCATGAAACCTTATTTATAGGAAAGGGATGCATTAGAAACGACACATTACATTAACTTCTCATTACTCTCTTTTAAATGCTGTTAAAAAAGTTAGTTAAAGGATTCTTAATCACGACACAATCTTGGAGAACTACTAGATCCCTACCATAGACAAAGCCTAACTAATAAGATAAGATAACCCCAATCGTATGTATGGTGTTGCATGACTAGATTAAGTAGCCTAACATTTGCCAATTAGTAAGATACGTATTGCTATTGTATCACATTAGTCAAAGTACTGAAGTATAAGAGATACACTTAAAGCATTTATAGGCCGACTGAATCAATCAAATCACTCTTAGAAAAGGTTACAGCACCTTAAAAGAGAAGTACTAAGTACTTTGCTGGAGCTAACTCACTTCACTAACTTGACCACAACTTGTCCTTCATGCATCTTGTGCTCAAGTGGCATCAATCATGACAAGATGGTTATCCTTTGATACTTCTTTAGTAAAACCGACCCTAGAGTAGCTCGTACCATAGGTATATGCCATCAACAAAACTCAACCACTCTGCCTAAGTCAACACAGGTTCAGTCCATCTCGAATAACCTACTTGCTTAGTCAATATACTCTACTTAGTTTAGCATAGGTTTGGTCTAGCTTAGACAATCTGCCTGCTTGGCCGATTTGCCCAAATCAAGTTTCTAACTCGCTAATTCATTAACAAGGCTAAAGCATTGGTAAGAAGTGTCGACTCATCCTTGACATGTACTAGCTTAGTTAGAATTGCAGAAGCTCATCTAAGAGGTCTCTTTGCAAACCCATTACCAATGAGGATAGGAGGCATGGAACCAACTTAGCTTAGTCGAAGCCTAATGACTCAATGCAAGAGAAGCTAGCTACCTGATGTACAATTATTCGATCCAATTCCCTTATGCGGTTGACCTATAGGGGTGCTCAATAGAGGAACTAAGCCCTATAACAAGAGGTTATGTGCCCGAGCTGCATGGTACCTCTGATGCATTCGATGCAAAGAGATGGGAACACGTTGGTTAGGTAAATAAAGAAATAGCAAAGGGACAATTGGCGAATCATTTTGGATCAAGGGAGGTGTGGCAAACGCATGCAAAAAAAATTGGTGAACACATATATGGGTGAAGAGGACACATGGTATGAGAATTAAGTAGGAAAATGGACATTTTACCTTTGAAAAATCCTTCCACCGATCAAAGCATTTTCTAAATTCCTAAGAGCACTTTCAAAGTACTGTTTGGTCAATTTAAATGTGGGGAAAAATTTGGAAAGACTCAAAAAGTGTTGAAAAGAGTCTTCGCAAAAATGTCAAAAAAAGAGAGAGTACAAAATATAAGGATTTTGGGTTCCTTAAGCTAGCCACTACCTAGGAGTGAGCCAAACTACTTAGAGACAAAAGAGGTGGTGCAAACTTCGGAAGACGAACCCCTACTCGTAGACGGTTATCATAGTTATAAGTAGCGATAAGTTTTAGTTTTGGTTGTTTTTTATTCTATTTTTCTAAAAATAGTAAACAAACTTTAAAAATTACGATTTTTTGTTTCCTTAGGTAAGTTTTCGTCAAGAATCTAAAAATGCAACTAAATTCTTCAAATTTTAAGTTGAAATATGTGTTTGTTAAGAAAATGATCTAAAAACAAACCTAAATTCTAATTTTTAATAGCCTAAATGATGTTGTTTTGATTCCAAAATTTATGTACAAACATTTCAACATGTCTAATTTGATTCCATGAAAAGAGTTTTCAAAAATTCAAAAGTTGAATTTTATGGTTTTTCTTATGTAATATGTATATGGCTAAAACTTCTTAAAATAGGTATTTGATTTAATAATTAGATTATCATGTATTGGTTTATAACTGTATTTGAGGTTTGGAGTACTGGGTTAGAATGTTGGAGTAAGGAAACATGGTGCTGAAATTATATCATTCAAGAATTCAAAATATGTTTGGTGCATGTCAAAAAGTAAGTCAGAAAGTGTATTAGAATGTAACTTAGAATGAATATGGTGAATACAGTAAATACATGAGAAATTTGATCTGGATCATTAAAAGACTATCCTTAAACTTTATACTATTCTTAGAGAATAAAACGTAAGTTGGAGACTTCTTAAATAAGAATTTAATTTAAGACAGTAGGTTAAAAACTTAGTCAATAATTAGGTCAAACGAATCTAATATTTAATATTCTTTATCACACTAGGAGTTCAACAGTAGATTGGCCAGTGATTTGTACATGAATTCTATACCTATATTAAAGTCAGAACATGAGTAAGAAGTCACCCGGACAATAACTATGCCATAAGGTTGAGTTAGAATCCAAGTTAGAAATTTAATCATAAAGTAGTTTGATGGAAGATGCAAAATATAAGAGCAACTAAAAGTTTGAAAATAGTTGGTACTAAATATCTGACCATTGGAAGTTAGAGAGTAGATCAAAAAGTTGCCTGTTTATCACTTCTAAGAATTTTTTGAAGTTAAAACTCAAATCAGAACCTTGGTTAAAATGTATTTTGCTTAACTAATATCTAATAAACACCATAGAAAACTCACCTAACACAATTAAGGAATATATTTCAATGTTGAAACTCATATACTATATATATTATAGAAACTAAAAATGTTACGTTAATTTTAGGGATAATAAAAGAAAACAAGAGCAATACACGAGGAGAATAAGTATCAATATCTAAGTAGGTGGCATCAGTGTTTTACTGCACTTTAAAGTATTGTTTAAGAATACTTGATGTAAACCCCTAAAAGTTTCGATCTAGTTTTTGAAATAGACTCAACTATATTAGACAATTTAGGAGTCGATAAGGCTAATTAAAGTGAAAACCCTAAAAGAATTAATCAATCGCGTAAAGAATGTTTCTACCCTAAATGTTTCTAAAAGCTAAAGATTTCATTCGAAAGTGATAAAAACCTTAAAAAATGATCCCATTAAGGACATATGTACACCAATCCAACATGATATACCCTAAAACCCTAATTGAAAATATAATGCTTATATTTTGCTAAATCGTTAGTAAAAGGTTAGAGATAACCCTCATTCTTGCTTATATGATTCGAATTCTCAAGTAATCCATTAAGAACTAAGATAATGGGTCATAGATTATATTTATTCCTTAAATATATGATTAAGATAGTTTTACTTAGGATTAGGGTTATAGTTAAAGATTATGTTACATATAGTGAACTTTAAGACTCAAATTAGCACTTTTTACACTTGTTATCCAAAGTAGTTTATCAAATGAGATATATGGACTCTAAAGACCTAAAGTAAGATCTCATCAATCATATTTACACATCAATGCATCATATACCTCATTTCTTCTCATTTCCTTCATTTCTCCCCTAATTTCCCTTAATTACTACATTATGTGCACAAAATTGCACATACTTAAGGAATGTTGACTAAGATAATACATGTTGACCAAAGTTCAAATGTTGACCAAGTCAACACATGTTAACTAAAGTCAACATTTTGAAAAGTCAACAAAAGCTAAGAGATAAGGAAAATATCTCTTACTTAATGATGTCTTTCTTTTCTTTTCTTTTTGATTTTTCTTTCTCTTTTTTTTTCTATTGTTGCCGTCCACATCTCCTCTTCAAAACTTCACCACATGTTGTTTTCCATTAAAAGAAACCAACAAAAGAAACAAATCAAAAACTCCTTTTCATGCCGTGACTTCCTTCTCTTCTTTCCCTTTCATTCCTTCACTTTTGTCTCCATAACTTCAACATCATTAAAGGTATGTCTTTAAGTTGCTTTATGTTACTTTCTATTATTCATTAGTTAGTTAATTAGGTAGATTAGATAAGTAGTTATGTGGTTAGTATTGTCTTGAAGAAGAGGAAACAAAGTTTCCATCTTTAAGTGTAGAAGCTTGAACTTTTGAAAAAGAAGAAAGGAAGACATGAGGATATGCTTCTATATATGTACACATAAGAAAATACCGAAAGAGTATAAGTGTATAAACCTTTGTACATGAGTATTTATCATGTACATAACCTAATTTAAGATCAAATCTCACTATACATACCTATACTACACTAAATATATATATAAGAATACAAAAACATGGAATTAGAAAGCTTTTCTTAAGGAAAAGCTTAGGGATAAGAATTTTAGTATAAAATATGTATCAAACCGTATAGGTATACGGGTATGTATACACGTATAAATACGGTATAAGCCTAAGTATAGGTATGAGTATAAGTATATATAAAGTATATGTACATAAGTATAAGAGGAAGAGATAACATGTACATAATACATATGCATATGACATAAGCATGAGGAAAGGCTTATGTAAGCATATGATCAGGTAAGTGATGACATAAGCACATGATGATATAAGCCATGACATAAGCAAGTGATGACATAAGCAATGACATAAGTAAAGGATGATGTAAGCGATGACATAAGCATAAGTTTAGAAAATAAGAAAACTAAGAAAAGTGTAGGTAATTAGGTAACTAAATTAGTAAATCCTAATACATCTTCTAAATTAGATTATACCTAATTCAGTACATGAGTTAGTAATAGCAAAGTAAAATCCTTTAATTTTAAGAATTTAAGGAATAAAATATATAAACATAAGTAATAAAAGTACTTAGGTGTTCATAACTAAAAATTTCTATAAATTTAGCTCATAACGTAAAATAGAGGTCTTAATATCCAAAATAGATATTAACATGTGAAAATATATTCGGAAACAATGAAAAATGATTATAAATTCATAAATATAAAAAATAAAACGAAAAAGTTACATACGATTGAAATTAAAGTCTTACCGAGTAAAAGTTGATAGTGATTCAAGTAGAACTAGGTAATTAGATGTTTAGAATTAATAGTTAATTCAAATACTTATTAGCGTTGTTATCACATAATGATCAGGTGACCCTGAGGTGAGCGAGGACCTCCCAATCGATTATTACGATTAGGGTGAACCGCTATGGCCGAGTGAGTATTTACCCTGTGATTCCATGCTTGATTGTGATTGTAAATAGTGGACGTAAATATTATTGTTAATTAACTATTGTGTGGGGTTCGGGAAATGCTTGTGTATGTAATTGTATGTTGAGTTGTGAATTTACCTTAAATGCAGAGAATGCCTTGTTTGTTGCATGTTAGTATAGAAAACGATTGTGTGTATTAGTGGATGGTCACGGCATAATTTGAACTAAATTATACTCGGCTATAAAAAGAAACTAGAACATGCATTAACATACATAGCATGGATACTATTCCGACCGTCATATCACACGGAGGTAAAGAGAGGCCATTCGAGGGTTGATATTATTGATTTATTTGGTTATGTACGGTGCACTCGTACAAAATGACCTTACCCTGGCCCACGAGAACACTAGGCGTTGGAGGCGCCAACCGCCTGGCTAAGGGTCGAGTCTAGAGGCCTTAGTTTAGGGGTGAGTGTAGACTGCGGGGGTCCACTCACAATTATACTAGAACTTGGGTTTTTCTGAAAATAAAAGAATTATTTGATATAAGTACGGAACATGGAGTTCCTTGGTAAAGTAAGTTCTAGTATAATACTCAGATCTGATTGGTGCAGTGTAAACTCCAACCCTGACTTCGGACGTCGTTAAATCCGAGTTACGTATATGAACTAGTTAAGTATGCGTATTGTTTGGCATTCTGTTTGATCATTCATTCATATGCGTGACTATAGTGTACTTATAACTTACTTGATGTGTGGCTGAGGGTTTTGCTCACTAAACTTAGGCTTACACCCCTTTAGACTTTTGTTGCAGGATAGCCTATTCGTAGAGACAGGATGAGGGATGCCACAGGTTAGCCTGGGGACTTAAGCAAGAGCGAGGCGTCCAGTGTGATGAGAGAATGTAGTTTATGTAGATTCCTTCTCATGTACTTACGTTTATCTTATTATTATGAACTTAGACATACTTAAATACTGTGTAATATAAGCTTTATAACTTAACTTTTATATAAATATGTTGTGTGATGATATCATGTGAATCTGGATGTACTTTGGAAACTAGTGGTCGTAGAGCCTTGTATATTGTGTGAAGAGTTTTTTATTGGAAGGGTAACCAATCAGGGGTTCTTCATACAGCATACGGCGTCTGCCACGACTAGGCCATCCTCAGTTCGTGACACTTGAAGACCTAAAATATGTTTTATTTATGGTTGTAAGTTAATTACCTATACGCATGCAACGTTTATGTTTGAATGCTAACATACTATTTGAATATTGCATTGATTTGTTGATTGCTTACCTACTTTGAGTTGTTTGAATTTGCTTAATCATCCCAAAAATAATCTAACACAAGCTCAACTTAACTACTAATAGGATTTGCATCGCAACTCACTTAGGGAAACGATTAGGATGTGTAGCCAAACTCGACCCTTGGTTGAAAATAGCAGAAATGGTCTTCTTCCCACCTTGAGTCAAGCTAACTGATAGAAGAGGAGGTCGCAGCCAAGTTAGGGTCCATGATTCAAAGGTAGTGTTACGAACCGTGACTAAGAATAGATAAAGCCGATCACTAGATGGGTCAAAGCTTACAAAAAGCTTGAAAAAAAAGGTTAATGGGGAAGGTATGAAAGAGTGACAAAGACGAATGAAACGGTAAGCAAAACTCACTAATAACTCTAAAGAATATAACACACCAGTGGAACTTTCGAGGACTCACAGTACAGTTTGATATGATGCACGAATTGGTCTAGTGAGATTACTTGCCACCTAACCTTACTTAAGGGAAAGGATAAAAGTAATACCAAGAGTAAACAAGTAGTGTTTACACAAAAAAGAAAATACTCAAGTGTATTGAATATAATCTGATAAATTATAGCTACAAGTACAAGGATATTTATACCTGTAAGTTAGAGCAACTTTCCTAAAAAGGAAAAGACCATAAAGTCATTTCCTAAAGAAGTAATGTACACAACACAAAAGGGTAAAAATGAATATATAAAGAAAACAATCATTAGTGCTACAGATTCTCCATACGATATTGTACACCTAGAGATGTTGCATTGTTGAGGTTGTTAAGGGATGCGGACAAAAAGTATGAACAAGTAGGCTTATCTGAGTAGGGATGGCCTAGTCAGTTCGGATTTTCTATCTCTCGGCTCCTTGACAAGGATAATACCGAGTAATTGGTTGGCTCAACATTAGAATAATCATCAACTTAGCATAATATAGAATAATGGGTGGTTATATAGCACGACATTAAAGGTAACTCAGCAAGGAAGTACTTGGCCTCGGTAAGGATTGGTCAGAACATAAGAATTTATCGTACCAGCCCCTCTAGTCCTCGAGCTCAGCTGCGAGTTAGGGGTCTAGTAGCTTGATTCCCATCCGGTAGTCTCAAAAGGAGAGCATTTTTCATTGCACAAACCTTAATTTGTTAACCAAATTCATGGGTGCATAACGTTAAACTCCTTGAAAACCTGGAGTAGAGCCGACAAAATTTCTCTGATCCCACGATGACTGGTCAATATCGTGCAATGACATTTACTTGATCATGCATTATATCTAACTAAACTTACTTGATAATCCTAATTGTTTTGTGTCAAATATGTGCTATTGTTTCCATCTTCGTCTCTGTCTCACTTACTTAGTAAGTTCTCAATCATTGCCCTATAGTTATCTTGTGGGTTTCCCCAATAGACTTACTAGTACTACTCTAAGTTTTACAAAGCTAGAGAACGGGGTCGGGGAATGAAATTCAAAATTACTTGACTGGATTTCTATTTACATTATCGATTATACTAACTTTTAAGAAAACTAACAGGGTCTCCTCAAGTGACCTCTAGTTTTCAGCCAATTAAATTTATTCAATGTTCTACAAGTATATAGATTTAAGTAAAATTTTAATATACACTATATCTTTCCGTAACAATGTAGTTTTTGGAATTTTTATACAAGGTTTTATTTTTCATACAACTTTTAACTTGATTTTTTATTCGAGATTTAAGTTGTACAAATTATTTTTAGAATATATTTTTCAAAAGTTACACCATAGGTTAATTTCTACCAAATATTAAATAGGGGCACTTCTCAGCAGTAGGGTGGCAAATGCTTTATGTAAACTATACATACGTTAGTAGTTTCGACGGCTAGCTTCTAGTATAAATTGGTTTACACAACAGTTCTATTACAACTCTCTAGTTTGTAGCATGACATTAAGCTTTAGAGTGGCCCTATTAGACGATCCTTTAGTTATTATTATTTTTTTTTACTTCATTTGTTTTGCAAGATATCCAAGGTTACCTTAAGTACGTGCAATAGCAACTTGAGGTCTCTTTAGGCCTAAGTCTCTACCGGCAAAATCTAAGATCAACAACATGTAACCTAAAGCCATGTGTGCACCTAGTTTCCAAAAGTTAACGAGCATTAATTTGAACTATATAACTAATATCAAAGTACAAATATTAAAATATATTTTATTTTTATATATGAATCAATAGTGTCATACCATGTCTAAATCAAATTTGATTTTTGTATATTGTTTTTAGGTTGGAGCGTATCATTTAATGTAACTTAATTTGTTTTTCATATCTCAAAAATTAAAATACATTATTTAAAACATAATGTGCTTTTAAATATAAAGTGGTATTTACTCCGATTTGATCGCATATTTCATGCTCAATCTTAAGTTTATGTAAAATCAGTAAAATCATTTGGTTTTTTTTTTATTATTATATTTGAATTTTTAAAGGCAGGTAAAGCAAAGCAATCATGAATCAAGCTAACTTTAATTGAGCAAGTAGAGAAATGAACTAATGAAAGAAGTCATCATATTTCAGTTTTAAAATCTCTTCTTCTTCTTTTCCCCAGTGTGGAATATATCAATTAGAACTTACTTTTCATTACTTTCCTTATTTGAAAAAACTAAACATACCAAAAATTTTTTTATCATAGATGCCATAAGAGGTAGAAACGTCTCGTTTATATATTTATGGTATATATATATATACACACACAATAATTCTATTATATTCTATAAATATGTCAAACCACAATAGGACCTTGACTGTTATCCACATCATTAAAGTAAATGAACTTGCTTTTAGTGTTATAGGTGCTAAACCCTTTATTTCTTTAAACTAATTTGCATTCCCACTAACTCATGATCCTCACTTTTCTTAACCAACTTTCTCTACCACCAACTAATATAATTTTATATAAAGAATATAGGATTTAAATAATAAACGTGTGTCATTTATTGTCTTCTTTTTTTTTTTCTTTAAGTAATTCAATTTATTTTTTTGTAAGGACACCCAATGCAGATGCACTATTTACAAGTAATAATTAAGATCTATGATAACATGATAGTGTGCAGATTTTCTATTACGTTATAATTTACGTTAAGTCTACATATAGTGAATTGTATTGTTACATATATAAAGGAGGGTCTCAATTATATGTTTGTACTATGGATCATTTAGGGAGAAATTCTAACTTTTACCATGCGAAACTTCCTTGCACGACATTGCTGTAGTAATTTTTTTTAATATTTTGCTTTTATTTACAACTACATTGTTTAAATCGAAAAAGAAAAAAAAAAAATGAAATAGAAGGAGCAAGTAAATATAAAAGGCCAAAACTGAACCCTCTCTCTTCCTTGCTCTATATTCGCGAACGCGTTACTCCTACTATGCTTCTTCTTCGAAATTTAACTTTTGAATTCAATAATTTTAGTGAGAAAAATTCAAGCTGGGAAGAAGCATAGTAGAACTTGTCAGTTTCTTACTTAGTAGGTGCGCTATTACAGTGAAGAGATCACGCAAAGTTTATTAGAGAGGTGGGTAAAATTGCTGGGTTGAACCGTAGAATTCTGTAGTTTTTGTAGGAAAGATCAGAACTCTTCATAAAGAGTCTTAGAGATTTGTAGATTTTAGATCCATAGAAAGTAGGTAAGACTTTGATATTAATAAAAGGTCCAAAGGAGTCTTATAAATCTCATTTATTTTACTTTTTGAGGGTATTTTAACAATCGTAATTACACTTTTACCCCTACTTACACCTATTATATGTACCCAACTACATTCTTATTACCTAAATAAAGTTCAGTATTAAATATAAAGAAGCTTTTCATACTAATTGCTTTATTATACTGAGTAAAGCCCTCTTTCAAGTCTTACGTTGAGTTGAAGTGAAGGTGATTTATAAGAAACATAGTTAGCATTCGGAAGTGAATTAAGAGTTAAAATGATTAGAAAATCTAATTAAGTTCCAGAAATCATGAATAGGATCTCATGATAAACTTGCATAAAATGCTAAATTATTATATTTGCGACTTCGTATCAAGAATTGGAGTTTAGGGAAATACGTATTTAATTGGGAAGCTTATTTGAGGTACATGATTACGGTGTTCATTGCTTGAGTGTGATAGGTTATCTTATTAATAAACTAAATAACTATTGGACCTTTAACAAATGTGTTTCTTGTACTTGGCTGTAGTCGATGGATGTAGAGTAGCTACAATTCTAGTGCTATACTTATTGATTGGTGTACGGCGATATCTTGAATAGAGTTGGAGCACTTACATGATTTGGTGGATTTAGGTGATTTAGGACTCTATGATGTTGGGAGGTGCCCAACATTGTGCATACCTGAAAAAAAAGAAAAGAAAAAAAGAAAGGATAATAAATGGCTAATTGTGCATTAGTTATTACGATTGCGACTACGTTTGATGTATGTGGCATCTGCATGTGTTTTTTTGGTTATTACAAACTAAGCTTCAACTCACCCTTGGTGGGAATTCTTATTAAAGTGCAAGTTCCGTAGATTATGTTGACTTGCGATATGACCTGTATTATGATTATGATGACAGTGTGGATTATGTATATTTTGAGTTAGTAGTCACAGTTGCTCTAGTGGGATTGTTAAATTGAATATATGATTACGGCAATCTAATACTTGTATTTGTATATCTGTTTAGTTGTTTTAATTAGTGTTGATTAGACTTCATGCTATGTTTCTATTTAGCAGTTGAGCCCAGCATGGACTCGAGGGTTGTATTTTTATAGTTTATTGGTCTTTGTCGTACAAATGAGACTTTGTAGAGCTTAGTCAGTATATGTGATTATTTGGAGTTTGCATTTATTGTGCAGTATGTCCCTATGGAGATAAGACACGTAGCAGGTTGTGGGTTTAAGTTTTGGGACGTCATACAACTACCGTGTTGTACGACTGCTATGATAAGATGTTGCTTTGATTCAAATCTAAAGATCTGTACTTGTACCTCCATCAACAAATAAAAGTTACGTTAGAGTCCTAATTTTTTAGTTTTAAGTTTTTTCAATCGCTCTTATTTTTATTTTATTTATCATCTCAATATAGGATATCTCGTAATCATAAAGTCAGTTTCATCCAGTGATTGCGTAAAAATTTTCCCTAAATTGATGTAGAAGATGGTCCATTTCCCAAGTAAGTTTTTGGGTCTCTATTTCTTTTGTTTTGTTTTGTTTTATCAATATTATAAGTGCTCATATTTCAATGTTTTCTAATGAACGAATTTTATGTCTTTTGGGTAAAAAATACCTAACAGCATAAGACAATGCTCGTGTAGATATAAGGATCTGGTAGGTTTTATCATGTGGATGCAATTTGAGTGTTGTGTTTCATGTGACCTCTAAGAAGTAACATAGAAATAACACATGAAGGGATGACTTGAAAATAGGGGCAGGTGGAGGAACATGTAGATTTAGGGGCACAAACGCATAAGATAAAAGGGTTTACAGAATTGGCTTCACCAATCTTGAGCGGAAGTGACGTATCCTTCATTTGAGCACTTATACAGTTTTCAAGAGCAAAACTCTAGCAGCACGGTATTATTTTACTAGTCTCTAAATTTTGTCCAAATGAGAGAGTTCTTACATACTTATTGAGTCTGAATATTCATCGGATTTTATTAACAGTTGATAGGCAAAAAATAAAAAAAAAGGTCGTCTTCTTGATGTATCCCTCCATCGCTTCTCTTCTCTTATTTCACCTATAAAGAACTTCTATTAATGAATGAGGCCACCCAAAAAAGGTTAAAAGAGAGGCGAATCATACTAATAATCCTTACTCTAAATTTACTTTACTGTACTAAATCTTCTAATCATTCCAAGTTACGAATTTACATTCCGTAAGCCCTATCACCAAACCAATTTAGAGAGTCAAACCCAATTTATTATTACGCTTAGCCCAAATTCTTGTGAAGGCAATTCAACCCTCTTACCGTTTGAAAACTCTAAACAAATTAAGAGATGAAGGCTTTAAGTTGATATTTGATTTGAATTTTGTTGATGAGTTGCTTTCTTTCATGTGTAATATTTATATGATTTAATTACATCTTTGCACAATAACACCTTAAAGCCTTCCCTCTAGTTGCTTTTCTCGGTATGTTCGTTCAGTTAGTCCAAACATCTTTGAAATCGAGCATTAAGGCTTTCAAATCTTTTAAAAATGTTTTTTAGTCTTTATATGACCTTTTTTCCCTTTCAAAAGTAATAAAAAGGTGTTTTTAGTATGAATTTTTTCTAATAAATAAGGTGCAATTAAACCTCTATGATTTAAACTGTACGGATAAACCCCTTAACTAAGTAAGCCCCTTTGTTATGACTCATGAGGACAACAAACCCCTATCTTTAAATCCTTATTTTGCCCCTCTGTTTATTTAATAATTACTAGATAAGGAAAACAACTAAAAGTACCATTAACTAGTTATGCTTGTATTTTTCAACCCCACACTCCTCTACCAATATCAGCCACTAAGGCAATAGTCCACTCCAACAAAGTCGAGAAGTCTCTGTGAAACAGAAGGTGGCCGCTTTAGCTAGAGAAAGTGGCCCATCAGAGTAAAGAGAATATGCAATGATTGCAGCATTGAATGCAAAGCGAGGAGGAGAACACTGCCCATGATGCTACCAGCTTCATCAATACATATATGCATGGTTGTTAAAATTATGAGTTAGCTTGTATAATTCTACGCGCTTATAATACTATAAGGCTTTTCCCTAGTTATAACAGATAAAAAATGGTTTAGGTAAAAACTTTTAATAGAATTATAACTCTATGATACTAAAACTTAAGGATTCTATTGATTCCATACTATCTTAACAATCTATACATTTCAGTTTCGGCTAAAATTGTGAGTTTGCATAACTATCATATATGCCACCATCACAAATAAAGTACCTAACCTACTCCTGCTTTTTAATGCACACAACCGTTTTTCCAAGACTGATAATCTTAAAAGGAAGTGAATTGCACTTCACAACATTGTTCAATCTTAGTCACCATCTTTGTCTTAAAAACTTATTCACTTATAGAATCATTTTAATAGATTTTACCCCATTTAAATTAACCAATTAAGCAAGACTATCTAAACATCCAATTTTAAAGTGAAAAAAATGCACACAACATACCAACCGAAAAAGCCCATCGAAGCAGAAGCAAGAAGGGGGTTTAAAATAGCCGTGAATTCAAAAGCCATAAGTTCTGTCAACAAGGTGAACCAATTGGATCATTGTAATTTATGTCAAATGCACAGGCCATGATGACTCTCCACTTCGGTTTCCAATCCCTGTACAAATACTTGCAGACCCTAAAACTTATTAAGGAAAATTCAAGATCCACCCTGCATTCCATATCTCTATGTTAGGAGGAAATTGGAACCACTCAAAGTGTAGAGGTCAACTGGCCATTTGTTCCTAGAACAGGGGTATTTGCAGATAGGGAAGATCTGCAGCCTTGGATACAAAGTGGTTGTGTCAATGGAGCGAATGCCGTGCTACAATGTACATCTGCATGCCTACTGTTGCTACAATGTACATCTGCATGTATTAACTTATTCAAAGACCACCAACTAGGCATGGAAGACAAGTACTGCAGGCAGAACTAGCTTTTACATGACGTTTCTCTTGAAGTAAAAGCCAATCACATAGTAAAGGATTTTGAATTCAAATTATTTAAGAATTGTGATAATTCATATAGAAGGGAAGGAAATTATTTCAGTAGAGACATGACCATGATCATAATTTGCTGGTGGTGTTACCAGTAGCGAGGTACTTGGTATGGCGACCCTGTGCAATGATCTTGCCACTGCCCTTCTTCCGCAACTCGACGCTAGCCACACCTACTGCTTTCCCCACCCGTAATACCTTCCCCTCTATTTCAATTTCCTCCTGAAATAAACCGCTCAACATTAAACACTAATTTCACATAATCACAAGGAAAATGTCAATGAAGCTTTGAGCACTTGTTAAGAGCCTGAAAAAGAAAAATAATCCTTCAGCGGAGTCGTCCCATGTTAGTCCATCATCAGACTGTTGAAATCCCTATTGTATTCATTCCTTTAACCGTCTCAAAGCTCGGTTGATGAACTGAATGTTCGGGACGGTATAAGTTTAAACATGGGCGAGCAGATACCACGCAAACAAAAAGTACTAGTAAGCTAGTGAGACAAGAAAGATACGTCGAGATAAGCAGCACCCAAGTAAGAGACGTTGATCTCGACGGAAACCCCAGAGGTGGGAGCACCCATGGTAAGGATGACGGCCGACCCCACAACGTCCACCAGGGTAGCAGTGGCTCCGCCGTGCAACGAGTTACCTGCGTTCTGTACAGGGCAGTGTATGTTCATGAAAGAACATAAATCAAGAAAGTATATATACTAACAATCCAAATTAATAAAAAAATAAAAATAAAAATAAAAATAAAAGATAAATACATACAAGCAAACGAGAAGGGACTTTGAGAGAACAGAGAAGTCGACCGGGTTGGACGGAAACGACAGTGAGACCTTGGATTATCAGAGTCTCGAAGTATCTCACGGACTGTCCGATTCCATCGACGGCCGCCGCGTTCTCGTGTGTTTCGCCCCCTCCCTTCTCCAAGTATCTTCTCACTGCTTCTTCCATCCCCAATTTGATTTACTCAATTCTTGTATAATTGATTTCAATTACTCAATTGATTTTCTCTCTTCTTTCTTCTCTCTTCTCTCTGCTCTCTGCTCTCGTCCTCTTTTTCCCTTCTCACCTACTTTGCAATTATCATCCCTCTGACTCGCCGACAAGCGACAAGTTAGAAAACATTTAAAAGGGGTGAATTTTGACGGTCTATAGGTTTATGTAGCTCCTAAACATGATATTTGATTTACATGTTACGGGACTGTAGGATTGAATCCAATTCCAAACTCCATGTTTAAGGAAATTAGAGGCGATGAGAGGAGAAAAATAGGAGTAAAGAAAATAGAAAAAAAAAAAAATCTTGTTGGGATATGAAAGAAATGGGATGTAACAATTGTGAATGGAAAATAATTATAAGTTTTTTAAGAATTTATTAAATTATCAAAATATTTTTAAAAAATTTTAAATATACTTTAGTAAAAAAGCCTTAAATGAATTTATTATTCTCCTTCTATGCTTTCTCTCTAAACTTAAGAGAATGATTTTCTATGGGGCTCATAAAAAATTTTGTGAAAAACACTCCTTTTCGTTTTCCTCTATATTTCCAAACATGAAGAATTTGTTTCCTATCTAGTTTCTTCCATCCATTTTTTGTATAACATATATTGTGTAATATTGTTAGACCTGAATGAATTTATTCAAACGTGTGAGAAAGAGCCATTAAATTAATATGGAACATATATCATAAATAATATATAGATTTATGTAATCTATATTATTAATCTAAAACTTATTACACAATATATATTTTTTAGAAAGTGATTACTAAACATGATTATATATATATATATTTATAACTATTTTCTTTTAGGAAGACATTCATGAAATTATCTTGCATATATTTGTTGAATCATAAGGAGTATAGGACCCACTAATGGAAAACCAACTTTTCCATTGGAAAAGATAACTATGGATATGGATAATTTTTAATTTATTAATAGTTTGTCTTTTTTTTTTCTTTTCTATTTTATATATTCCATATTTCATGACATGGAAACTAATATTAGTTAAATAAACTACGAATAAAGCTACATTAGATGCCACTATTGCAAAATTAGTGGGGGCTCACATAAAAGAGCATTGAATCTATAATATTTCTAAAAAATGGGGTATTAATTAGAGGTATGCAAGTGAGGTTTTGGTCTACAGATCAGTCCTTTTAAAAAGTGGATCAAATAAATCTAATTCATTTAATTAACAGGTCAAAGTAGATCAGTTTGGTTAGCCCATTTAGACTACTTATACCTATGACTTGCGGGTAGCTCATTTAACCAACTTTTAAGGCTAAGTGATTTTTATTGGTTTAAAAAGCATGTCAAATGAATTTGCTCCCTTTAATTTATGGGCTAAAGTAAGTTGAATTAGGATGATCCATTTAACTCATTTGTATACCTCTGGTGTCCATATAATCAAGAAAGTTACCAAGGATAATCGATGTAATTTACCTTAATAAAAAATGTATACTACTTCCTTTATTTATTAAGTGTCTTTATGCACGTTTCTTTTTCTAAACTTCTTCTAGCTTGCACGTATTATGCTTGAACAATGTTAAAGTAATAAATAACATCCGTCCTTTTTATAAAACGTAACTCCTAACCACCAAGTGTTAGCATTAGCTACTATTACCTCACGATTACGACACTTTCTCACCATTAAAATCTATTATCCTACACCATGGCCGACTTGAGCACCTTTTCTTTGTAATATTTTATTATTGCAAATATATATATATATATATATATATATATTAAAAGGGTGCATTTTGACTAATGTACACAGCTAAGTCAACAAAGTCCTGATCAAACTGCCTAGGTCAAGCGGTGTCATACTAGTCAATTGAGAACAGGCTTCTTTTTTGGAACTTGTTTTCATCGCTAACTCCATTCAACTTGATTGAATTGGTTGAGCCGGTCTTAGTTTAACAATATTGATATTGCACGGTCAAAGATTTTTTTTAAGACTACATACTTAACTTATGGGTTATAACCACTTCAAATTTTACTTAATGTAAGCAATCTTATAACATAAGATTTTGTCTTCAAATAAAATTACATATCATGAGCTTTCTAATTTTATAATATGGATGACAAATTATGTATAATGATAAAGAGAAGTAAAAAATTAGATTTTTAAATTAATTAGTGATCAAGATTTTGACCGTTCATCTTGTCAATATTTATGAATACAAAATATATAGTATGCTTAAAAGAAATGTGATTTTTAATAGTCAAACTAAAAATGTCTAAAAACCCATAGTATGAACTCTCCAATTGTTATAAATTTGTAATCATATTGATAAGCCTCAATTGTGCACTTCTAAGCCAAATGGTACCTGATTTGTAAATACTATTTGATGTCTTACCCAGTTTAAAAAGTTCCAAGACATATATTAAGTTATATTTTCAAGTTAAAGTATGCATTATGAACATTCAATAATATAAAGTTCGATGAAGTTAGATGTTGTATAAAAAAGTTATCATAGTTGGACTTTCCCAACACAAAAGTAATTTCTTGTAGTTACAATAAAAATTATTAATTAAATAAAAGCTAAAATAAATTTTTACAAACTAATGAGTGCTTAGAATTTTTTGTGTGTTTTCTTTTATCTTTTATCTTTTACTATTTTTTATTAATTTATCATCATTCCTATGTTGTTTAAAAATAGAAAAGAAAAGCTAGGTAGATTTTTATTTTAACATATGTCTAAGTTATCGTCTCTCCCTTTAGCGTACAGCTTGAACTTATTTTCGTGCTAAGTTACTAGAAATTAACTACTGCTAATTTGCATATTAACGAAGGCATCATTTTTCAACAAAAACCCAAAGTATAAACATTAAAAATGCAAGAAAAAACAATAATAAAAGTAATACACCAAATTAAAAAAAGCTGAAAATGCATGTACATTGGTGTCTTTATCCTTAATATTTATGAACATAACAATCTAAGTCAAAATGTCCGGTTTTCCACATAAAAGCAGCCTCCTTCAATTACTACGATTACTTGTTACTTAATGAGATAACATGGAGAAGTAACCCCATGTCCAAACTTGGAGAACAATAAGTAGCTTACTAATCTTGGCAACACTAGTATAAGTAGTAAGGTACAACTAAAGAAAGGTTGCCCTTAGCTATAGTGGCCACTACCTTGAAATCCTCCAAATATGGTAAGAACATATGTTGGACTGGGATTTATGATTTGTGATATAGACCCATGGATGTACACATGGATGTTAAGCAATAAGCAGATAGGTTTGAACCTCATGACGATTGGAAAGCTAAATGAAAGTTGAAGTGTATGCAATTTGGTTGACAAATGAATAGATGTAATACACCACTCACCTCTCATGGACCGATGAACCTACTCAATATGACTCATGAATAGTTTCTCAAGGTTACTCACTACTAACCTTACTTAGGGGTTAGATAAGAGTAGACTTGAACTTGGAGCAGCTAAAGCTAACATGCAAAAACAAAGGGAGCTTGAAGACAAAGTAGATATTCTCGCTGATTTATGATGCTGATTATGTATTGAGGTTTATACATCCCATTTAGGGTAGCTCCTAAGTTAAGCTCATTTACCATAAAAGATACTAGCTAGAATTAATATATGAAATATATACAAGGGTAAAAATGACAATTGGTAAGAGAATTTGCGCTTAGTACATAGTAAAATATTAGAAAAAGTAAAAGGCATGTATCATTCTACAAATGGCAAACTTTAACACATTGAGATAGTTATTGGATGGAAGGTAGCTGCAATTTTGCTTAGCAATGAGGTTGATAACTTAGATGGGTCACTTAAAAACACTATAGCCAAGCTTGGTCTGGTAATTTTCAACTTAACCTTTTCCAAGTCAGGATATGGATAGCTTCCTTCCAGCCGAGAGATAGTGCAATTATAACAGGGGCTTGAGTTCCTAAGCTAGTCAACCTTCCAAAAAAGCTCACCTTCCTCATCTGTAAATTATTGGGATAAAGCTTGATGGACTAATATGACCAGTCCATAAGTTTGGGAACAACTAAGAAGGCCTTAGACTTCAATTATCCTCTTTGAGCTATTTGAGATTTGGGATCAATTTTTTTAGCGCCTCATTATGTTCTTTTTAGGGACATATAAGCTCAGGTTAGCAAAATTAAAGGAATCAGATACTTGTACCCTTTTGGTAAGTCAACGTGGTAAGCATTCTAATTAATCTTCTCAACAACTCTAAATAATCCATCCACCATAGGTAACTTACTCTTTTTCAAGATCAGAATCTTTCTTTATTCAGATGAATCTACATAAGATTGCCCAATTTGAACACTCTAACCTTTTTTCCTTAGCCTTTCTACTCGATTTTGGTGGTAGCTTGGGTTAGGTGCTCAATCACCTTCTAATGTATGATCTTCAAGACCTCAAATCGATTAACAACATCTCTATCTTCCTATAAACTAGGCAAGGGTATACTATTGAGAGGAATGTCAAGGTTGAATCCATTTAAAATAGAGACCGGCCTGTTACACTATGTGTCGATCTATTTTAAGTAAATTTTACTACAAGTAGGCACAATTCCTAAGCTGCCAAGTTCCTTCCCACTACAACTCTAAGCAATGAATTAAGTATTTGAGTGACGACCTCTGATACGGATTCTGTAGATGAACACGACCTAAAATCACGCATAACCAAAAGGGTAGGTCCAGGCCAAGAGATGGCTGGATTAGTAAATGATAGTCAAAGGTTGAATAGGGTTTCCTGTGTACTGACGATGGATATGATGCAGTAACGCTTCATACAAGCTCAAGTCATACTTAATATGATGCACAAGTATTTCCGGAGGTCATTCGCCACTAGTCCACACTCAAATGGGCTATATAAGAGTAGCTAAAGAGTAAGGACACTTAGCTCAAGAGGGAGTAAAAGTTCAATGTATTCTCTATATGATGATCATATGACTATTATAATTTGCAAGTGTTTATAGTACCCAATTAGGATAAGTCCTAGGTTATAGGAAATTACAAAAAAGGATTTCTACTAGCTAGGAAAAAGGGGGAGTAATTTACAGGGATAACAATGTAATCATACAAAGAGAATATCCACTATCAGAAATGACAATACGGATGTCGTAAAGGGCAACGCACAAGTAATTTTGCTCATTCTATGGTCCCAATAATGTTGCGAGCCGTGCAAAGGTAGGCCTTGCTTAGGTTTGGTTGGCATCGGCAAATTAACAGCTCTGATTGTTGGGACTGGACAAAGGTTGGCTTAAGGATGACTTACACTCAGGATCGGCTTCGGATAGTCAGCTCCTAATAGTTGTTAGCTTAGCCTCGGTACTATGGAGATGGCTATATCCAAATTTGGTGCTTAGATTGGTATGTTGCAAAGGGGTCAGCTTGGCATGTTGAATAATCACCTCAATAGTCTCATTGATAATGTGGAGAACAAAGTAGCTTAGCAAATTGAATTGGGGTAAACATTACTTCTCAGCACTTAAGTCACCTTGGATAGCTTGGCGAACCATCTAAGAAAGCCCTTAAGCTTAGGAGCACGTGATCAGTCCTTGATCTTTATCATCCCCTTTGGGTTGTTGGAGATTTAGGATCAAATCTAGTTCAGCTCCGGTTGCTCGTCTTTGGGAGTATAAGGTTGAATATCAACAATGTTAAAGGAGTTTGAGACTCCATATCCTTCAGGTAATTCAATCCTATCGGCATTAGGATTAATCTTTTCAAACACTTTAAAAGGTCTATCAGCTCTAGGAGACAACTTGCTCTTCCTTAAATTTGGGGATCGTTCCTTACTAAGATTTATCCAAACCAAATCAATTGGTTGAAATTCTTTCTTCCTCTATCCTTGGCTTCGCTTCTTGAGCTTAGTATTAGCTAGACTCGATTATTCTACAACCTTCTGGTGCATGGTTTCCATGGCCTCAACTCTTTCAACAGCTGGCCAGTCATCATTAAGTTTCGGTTAGGGTTCTTACTCCATCGGAAGCTTGGGGTCAATCCCATAGGCGACCTTGAATGGAGACATTCTTATTACATTATGGGGGGTCCTATTGTAGGCGAACTCAATGATTAGCAAACACAAATCCTAGTCGGTCATGTTTCGTTCAATAACAACCCATAACAAAGTTCCTACTGTTCTATTGACAACCTCGATTTATCTATTGATCTGTAGATGGCAGGATGTGCTGTATAATAGCTTGGTTCTCATTTACCTCCATAGCGTCCTCTAGAAGTGGCTCATGAACTTTAGGTCTTGATCCGAAACAATGGTTCTAAGAATTAATCAAACTTCATGGTCAATCATTCTAGGCTAAAAGAATGTTGTAAATAGTACTTCATAGGTTTTGGCGCTGGCTAAAGTATCTGGTCAATCCTCTTCCATGTGTCTCGCGCACAAGTAATTCTCTCATAGAATAAGTCGGGATAGATAGCCTCCTCTTCTTCAGCCTCCTTGTAATAGTCATCTAGTGTCCGTCCTTCCTCACACCAGGCATAAATAGGACTAAAATGTGGACCCTTAACATAAATATTCTTTATCGTTCAAAAACCAAGTAGTCTTGTCTACAGTTCGGTCAGGAGGGTATGTCGTCTCGATAGGGCGTCGACCACTATATTGTTCCTTCCATTCTTTTGCTTTACGACATAAGAAAAACCCTCCATAAACTCGACCCATTTGGCTTACCTTCAAGACAACTTGGGCTAGCTCTTCAGATACCTTAAGAATTCATGATTGGTATAAATCACAAATTTCTTAAGCAGCAAATAGTATTGCCATACCGTTAAGGCTTGGATTAAGGAGTAGAATTCCTTGTCATAGACAGAATAGTTAAGTGTAGCTCTTCGAAATTTCTCGCTGAAGTAAGCAATAGGTTAGCCTTCTTGCATTAGTACAGTACCTATGCCTAATTCAGATGCATTACACTCTACTTCAAACACTTTGTCAAAGCTCGGCAAAGCTACGATAGGGGTTATAGTCAGCTTATCCTTTACTTCTACAAAACTCCTCTACTCCTTCTTTCCTCATCTGAATTCAACATTCTTCTTTAAGAGTTCGGTGAGTAGGATCACAATCATACTAAAATTCTTTATAAACCTACGATAAAACAATGCCAAGCTGTGGAAACTTCTCACACCACAGAACAGGTTAGCTTAGGCCATTCTATGATTGCTCTTACTTTCTCATCATTGACTCAGATGCCATCTGCACTCATAACAAACCTCAAGAAGGTCACCTTAGATTGACAAAAGTCGCACTTCTTCAAATTGCAATAAAGCTACTCAACTCGAAGTTTTGCAAAGACTCTTCGGAGATGCTTTTAGTGAATCTCCAGGTTGGAGTTGTACACCAGAATGTCATCAAAATAAACTATGATAAATCTTCCTAATAATTCTTGAAGCACATGATTTATCAGGCGCATAAATGTGCTCGACGCATTGGATAGTCCAAATGGCATTACAAACCATTCATATAAACCATGTTGTGTCTTAAATGTGGTCTTCTACTCATCACCCTCGTGCATTTAAATCTGATGGTATCCAGATTTAAGTTTGATCTTGGAGAACACTCTTGCCCTGCTTAATTCGTTTAGCATGTCATCAAGTTGGGGTATGAGGTACCTATACTTAATGGTAATTCGATTGATCGCTCAGCTATCTATACACATCTTCCAAGAACCATCTTTCTTTGGTACTAACAAGGCCAACACGACACAGGAGCTAAAGGACTCACATACATACCCCTTCTCCATGAGCTCATCTACTTGCTTCTATAGTTCGACGGCCTATTCAAGATTCAGCCTGTAGGCAAGCTTGTTCAACAGTGCGACTCCAGGCTACAGGTTGACTGCAAGCTCGATGCCTCAAATTGAGGGCAGACCTTTTGGTAGCTCCTCTAGAAACAAGTTGGCAAATTCCTCTAGTAAGGTTTTTACCTCGGCAAGCTGCTCCCTCTCCTCGGACCTCATCTCTAGTAACCTTCAAACCAGTAGATAGGTTGGTCCTTTGAGCTCCATTTCTCTTTTTGGTTCTCCTCGGGTCATCACCAAAACCTCTTTCTTCAAGGTTCAACTAAGTTGGGATTGCATAACCTTTACCTACTCAGCAGTTAAAGGACTCAATTTCATCCTCTTACCTTTATGCTCCATAGAACATGTATTCCTCCTTCCGTCATACATAATTGCTTGATCAAACATCTATGGTCATCCAAATAAAATGTGGGATGCACTTATGGGTAGCACATCATAAAGCACTCCATCTTGATATTTGCTAATGCAGATCAACATGAATACCTGTTTATTCACCTGTAAGGCTCCCTTATCACTAAGCCAATGAAGCTTGTAAGTTCTTGAGTGAGACATGATTAGCAATTTCAACTGCTAGACCATAAATACAAAGGCTATAATGGTGAAGCTCCCACTATCAACTATCAGGACGCATAATGAATCATTCAACTTACATCCAATATGAAAGAGATTTTTCCTTTGTTCGTCTTTAGATACGGGGCTGATGCTCATCGTCCTCCTCAACACTAGTGTGGTTAGCGAAATGTTGCCTTCCTCATTGTAGATAACTTCCTCCTTAGATGGTTAGTTTGGTTGGTCTATCCTCTTTTAGCCCCTCTACTTCTTCATCAGTACTATCGACCTCAACAGTCGGTACCTCACCTCAGATCACCATTGTTCACTTGTTCAGATACTGAGCGGCCATGTGTCCAAATTCTTGGCATTTGAAACACTTGATCTTACTCATCTTTCTCCTTGAACTTTGGCCTTTCTAGAACTTCCTTGGAGGTTCCTTCTCCTCGGCTCAGGTAATTGGAACAAGTCAAGTCTCAACAACCTTACTTGGTTCTGCTCACATTGGTCTGTTAGGAACAGTTCGGCTACTACCTGAGCGACTAATTGGCAATCAGAACCTTCCTGTTTGGCACCTTTCTATCCTCTGGGCAGCTCAAATTACGTCATTGAGCATTATAATATTTAGGGTTTTTAGGACATCCCCAATCTCATACTTGAATCCACTAATGAATCGAGATACAGTTCGAGCCTCTATAATAAGAATTAACTTACAACTATTTTGAAGCCGAAGTCGAACAGTTTGTACCAAAGCCTAGCAATTGCTAAATGGCCAAGAGGTAGAAAGGAAAACACTCGGCATTAGCTTGTCGTCTGCCGAAAAGTTGAAAAAGCACATTGCTGAGAGTTGGAGGCCCAAGATCTACTTAGCATGGCATGGAAAGACTATTGACAAATAATCTTAGGACTCAACAATTATGGGCCAACCTTTTAGGTGTCTTATCCAAGCACTACAAGACTTTAGAGACTCTTATTCAAACCCGGACATCTAATTGCCGACCCCGTCAAATTTAAATCCTGTTCCTTCCTGGACAGGCTGAATGACTGCATGTCAATTTCTTCTATTAAACATAAAATTTTGTATTCTTATACTTGTTTTCTTTATTTTATTTATTGGCCTAATTTTTTAGGGTTTAAGGCCTTGTACATTATTTACAATTTTGCCACTAGGGTTTAGAACTTACTATAAATAGGAACATTTGTAATTAGCAAACGGAGGAGATAAGTTAAGACAAAAGAATATTCTGTACTTAGAACTTTCCTCTTTCGAGCAAGATTATACCTGAGCTCTTAGAGCTTGCATTTACTGGATTATTGAGTGTTGATTAATTTTTTAATCTTTCTTGTGTTCTTATCAATCTTGACCCTAAGATTATGGTGAACTCTCATTTGAGCCGATTAGTGAGTAACATCTAACCCTCATTCAAAACCCAAGTGATATTTAGTGTTCGTGAGTTGTATCGAACCCTATTTCGAGCTCAACCCCTAATTGTGTTTATGTCTTGGTGTATGATATCCATACACTTTCACCATCAAAACCTAACATTTTACTTCCTATTCTTCATACCTACTTAAGCTTCGAATATCCATTATAGGTTAAGACATATTGCCGTAACATCTTAGTATTAGAGCTTTGGGGAGACATGTATACTAGTGTTTTTCAAATATTCTTTGTTAACTAAACATTTGTTAGTTGTCATTCTGTAGTGTAGTGTGTTGTTCATATTTTTAGTAGTCGTAGTATTGTACTGCTATTGAGCCTAGTGACAGTAATTTCAATAGTTGGTTCTAGTTGTTGTGGAAGTGTTTAACAATCGTAGGTAGCTATAGAAGTCGATTAGTAGTCATTTCTAGGTTACTGTAATTGTGTTTTGTTGTAAGTCACGTTGTTCAAATTTTCTTTAGAAATTATTGTACGGATAAAAATGTCTGAAGATAGTGTCAATAACAATGATGATAACCCTCACAAAATCTTAAGGAGATGCATTGATAACTTGCAATATCAGATTTAGAATCTCACTAATTCTATTCAAGAGCTTATTGGTTTAGTTAGAGGCCATAAACGTAATGGGCGTGAAGAAAGAAGGGAACGAAGACCTACTAATAGAAGTGTTTCTAAAGAGCTTCATAATGATGAACAACGGCTAAGAAGAGTTACCGAGCCGAGAAGACGAGAAAACTAACTTGAGTCGAGAAGAAGCAATGACAGAAATGTCAACGCCGAGAACCTAGGATCCTAAAGAAGAGAGCCGAGGTCGTCAAAAGATGTAGCCGAGTAAAGCTCTAATAGAAGTGGCTGAGTAAAGGTGAACCGAGCAGCTCAAAATACAAGGGATGAACCCTGAGCACATAGCCGAGGACTTGACAACATCAAGCTTAAGCTGTCAACCTTCAGTGGTGGTAGTCGACTTGAAGAATTCCTTGACTGGGTTCCTCGAGTAGAGAAGTTATTTGAATGCTATGAGTATGATGATAGAACTAAAGTGAAGCTAGCCTTGTTAGCCCTTGTTAAATATGCAAGTCTTTGGTGAGAAAAATTAGTCGCTAAGCGAGATGCTGAAGGAGAAGAGCTAATCAGAACTTAGAGGCTTATGAAAAGATTGATGAACTAACACTTTATGTCGACTTACTTCAAGCAGAAGATGTTCAATGCTTTCTAGTACCTTAGACAAGACTGAAACACTGTTGAGGAGTACTTGCAAGAGTTCGAAACTCTAATGATGAGATGCGAGATTATCGAGCTATAGGACTACACCATTGCTAGATTCCTGAGTGGACTCCAAGATGACATTGCCAACATAGTTGAACTCTAGCCATTCAATTCATTGGATGAGCTAATCAACCTAGCCTTGAAAGTAAAACATCATAGGAGGAAGAGGCACCAGAAGCTAACTAATTGACCTCAACAAACCAGCCCTGAGCTTGAGAAGTATGCCGAGAGAAGGCTAGATAAAAAGGTAGAGAGAGGCGAGTCTAGTCGACCTAATTATGTCGAGACAAAGAAGATAGAGAAAGAGAAAGTGAAAGTGAAAGTACCTAGCAACAAGACCTGAGACATAAAGTGCTTCAAATAATTAGGCTATGGACATAATGTGTCCCAATGTCTGAATAAGAGGGTTATGGTGTTAAAAGGTGAAGAACCTAAAGCTCAAATAGAGAATCAGAGCAACAAAAGTTTGAGAGACGAGTTAATAGAAAAGGATGTCCATGTTAAGAATCTAGGTGAAATCGTAGCTTTGTCGACCAAGCAAGCTAACCTAAAGGCAGACTTTGAACAAAGGGAAAATTTATTTCATATGTGGTGTCTAGTAAACAGGAAGACTTATTCCCTGGTTGTTGATGGAGGTAGCTGCACTAACATCGTTTATGCTGAGTTAGTGGAAAAGATGAAATTGCTGACCTACCCGTACCCTCAACTTTATAGATTGAAGTGGTTTAATGACAAGAGTATGGTCTATGTGCATAAAAGAGCTCGAATAACATTCCTGGTAGGACAGTATGAGGACAAGATTTACTTTAATGTGGTCCCTATGAATGCCGCAAACTTACTTCTTGGCCAACCTTAGGAGTATGCTCGGAAAGTGATCTATGATGGCTTTCTCAACACTTATACAATTCAAAAGGATGAAAAGAACTATTGTTTGACCCCCATAAGCATTGAGGAAATCCAAAAACACTTGGTTCCTATAGTAAAGAGGAAGTGTCACGCTCCGAGGTGGTAAAGTCATAACAGTAGTGCCGTACAAACTATTCTAAGATAGAAGGTGGCCATACAGCCGCTATCTTAGACTTGATTCACATAAGGCGTCTACGACTAACTCGCTTTAAAGTAAACAGTTCATAATTTAAATAATTTATTTACTTACAAACTTGAGAAAAGTATATACTTGCATTAAAATAATCCGAGTATCTTATAAGATTTAGCAATCTAGTCACAATTTCATTGAGTAATTTGTAAACTAATGCTAAAAGCTTTAAAATAAATCTAACTAGAAAGTGTATTTGGTCTTCAGTTTACATCCTCACTCCCCAGGATTCTGCAGTTATTAGCTTTAGGGTTAATATAAGCCGCTTCTTAGCTAGCACCTACAATAACGTCTATAAAGATATGAGCAACAACAACTCAGTAAGTTAGGATGGAGGACTTAAAACTATACCACCAGCACAAATAAGGTTATCAACCGATTTAGTTAGATGCAATGTCTGGCTCATCGTGAGATTAGAGAAATTGTGCTCATTTTAATCCAGGTTGAGGAGTTACTGTTAATGCAACAACTCATGATTAAACCCAGGATTTTACAATGGAAACACAGCTCCTCCCATGACTACCTTCGAACCATTGATTTCACCCTTGCCGTAACCTCCTAACCTATCACTTAGTTTAATTAAGGATGAAAAAGAGACCAATTATGTTCTCCGGTACTATCCCTTTCGAAGGGGTCGGTATTTGGCCGGAGAATCTTAATGTTCTTTTAATGGGTTGCTATGTAAGTCCAGTTTATGATTAGAAATCATATATTTGATTATGTTCAGTTTAGAATAATCAACCATTTCATACAAATTACACAATACAAGTCAAAGTAGCACATCAAAATCATATCATCAACTCAAAACAAGCATAATCAAGTATAGTTTCAAACCTCCAAAATACAACACTATATTAATCCTAACTTACTTGGACTCTTTGCTTGCTCACTTGTAGTCCGACGCACTCATGTCATTGCTGATCATCGTTATAATACAAACATAATTTCTGTTTTTTCCATATAACTATTATAAGTTGGTTTTATCCTATAATGTTTATTGTTATTTTTTGTTTAGGGTTTAATAAACCTAATTATCTAGGTTTTTAAGTTTTTTACAATTCTTCTTGAATCATGTTAAGTTTTGTTTCAGTTTTTGCATTGATTTCTAAGTTAGGTTTTTAACTTAGTTTTTTGTTAGAGATTTATACGTATATCCTAAGAAATCATCCCAACCCATAATGTGAAATTAATCACATTATCTTTGGATATCCTAAATATCATTTTTAGTCTCTAACTAGTGTTCCAGTCCGTGTGTTACATCCTAATCGTGATTTAACTAGCAAATTTACTCCCAATATAAGAAAATCTTACATTTTTCATATAATTACCCTAATTTAAGTTTCCTACCAGATTTTATATATATTCCTATTATTAGTATATATCAATTTTTTTATTATAATATTTTCTATTTATTATATATCTCATATTTACATATTATTTATTATTACCTATTATGTATATAATACACATTTAATATTTCTATTACTCCAATTATCATCTCCCAACATCAATTAACATCTTAAAATATATAATTTCATCCTAAATCAAATTTTACTCCTAATGATCCTAATTTGCAAAATTAACTTAAAATTTATCATTTTTATCTATTACATATTTACTACATAATATCCTAATAATTACATCTAACCTACCAAATGATACAAATAGCATGCTCCATTCGATTTCAACATCCTAAAACATATAATTGTGCATCAAATCAGTAATTACCCATTTAGTTATTTAATTAACTCTAAATTACCCATTTATGCATCATTTTAAGACTTAAAAATTATCTAAAAATTTAAAAAATTAATTTTTGAAAAATGGCTTCATAACATTGTTCTATAACCCTTAAGTAGTCTATAAAAAAATTTTGGGCTCAAAACTACACTCTTAAGATCGTTTATTTCTAAACCGAATCATGCTCGATTTTGCATGATTTCTTAAGGACCATATATCACGACACATATTTTCATCAAAATAATATTTTTTCCAAAACCTAAATACAAAAAGATTTCAGAATAACAAGTTTCATAATTTTTCAACTAATTTTGATATTTTTAACAATTTAAGAAAAATCGGGTAGAAATCGAAACTTACCATAACTGGTGGCTCCAGCCACTATCCGTGGCCATGGGTGTATCAACCCATCTAGGCGTTGCCACCACCATGTGGTGGTGGTGGCCGTCCACTTCAATTGCTTGTCGAGTCTCGGTTTTCCTTAAAAGCCCCAATTGTACAAAATTTTCAAATTTTTGTAAAAACCTAAATTTTCTCTCAAATTTCAATGCTCTCAAATTTTTTTCAACTCTAAACTGTCAAAATGAGCTCTTGTAATTTTTTTTGCTATTTATAGAGCTATAAAGTAAATTTAGCATATTAAATTAAGGTGACATTGGCCTTATCCTTTTCTAAATTGCCTTTTTACTTGTCTTAATTTAATTAGTTACCTTTATTTATTCATTTCCAAGCTGTCATGCCTCAATTTTGGATGTTTCCTCATTTTTTGGCATTTTTATTGATTTTTTATTTATTAATTATGAATTTTCTTTAATTAATTAACCTTATTTTAGCATATTTTGCGTATTTTAAGTAATTACACCTATTTCTACCTATATGCAAATACATATATGGTATAAATAAATACCCCTAAATATTATTTAAGTTATTTTATGATTTTTAGTGTGCATATAATTTATCTTTAATAATTCCTTAGTTATAAAAATGCATTTTACGCATTTCCAATAAATAAAGAATAATATATTTGAAATTTAGAAATTTAATATTATTTTATTTTATCACTTATTTTCTTAAATTCGAACTTACGAGATCGCTTTTACTAATATTCTTAGTTTCATCGTAAAATTTACATTAAATTGGACAGTTTGCTCGTTTTCCTTAAATTCTATGAACTGAACTCCGTATAGTTGAATATGGGTCTTACAGAAAGGGGAAGAGAAGTTTGTTCAACATTCAGGCTCGTGCTCATTGTCTAAAGTCGAGGACAACTTTCTTTCAATGTTGTAGCAATGATAGGAATCAACCTATGACTATTTTGAAGATAAAGTCGAACGGTTTGTGCCAAAGCCTAGCGATTGCCGAACGATCAAGACGTAAAAAGGCAAACACTTGGCATTAGGCTTATCATCTACCGAGAAGTTGAGAAAGCATATTGTCGAGAGTTGGAGCCCAAGATCCATTTGGCATGGCATGGAAAGACTAGTATTAACTAATCTTAGGACGCAACAATTATGGGCCGACCTTTCAAGAGTCTCGACCAAGCACTGCGAAACTTCTCCTCAAACTCGAACATCCAATTGCTAACCCCATCCAGTTCAAATCCTATACCTTCCTAGATAGGCCAAATGACTACATACCGACTTCTTCTATTAAATGCGCAGTTTTGTATTCTTGTACATGTTTTCTTTATTTTATTTATGGGTCTAATTCTTTAAGGTTTAAGACCTTATACATTATTTATAGTTTTACCACTAGGGTTTAAGATTTACTATAAATAGCAACATTTGTAATTAGTAGACGGAGGAGATGAATTAAGATAAAAGAATATTCCTACACTTCTCTTTCGAGCAAGATTATATTTGAGCTCTTAGAGCTTACATTTACTAGATTATTGAGTGTCAATTAACTCTTATCAATCTTAATACTGAGATTGTGGTGAACCCTCATTTGAGCTAGTTAATGAGTTGCATCTAACCCTTATTCGAAACTCGAGTGACATTTAGTGTTTATGAGTTGTATCGAACTAAACCCTATTTCGAGCTCAACCCTTGATTGTGTTTATGTCTTGGTGCATGATATCCATACATTTTCACTGTCAAAACCTCCCATTTTACTTCCTATTGTTCATACCTACTTGAGCCCTGAATATCCATTCTAGGTCGAAACCTACTGTTGTAACACTCTAGCTCTACGACTTCACGTCAGATCATTAACATTTGGAATTCCTTAACATATGTGTCCACACTCGACCCTCCTTATCTTAGCTCTTGCAGTCTTTTGAAGGCACCCTACAGATAATAGCGTAGCACAAACCTTCTCCGCATAACCCTCTTCATTTCATTCCAACTGCTAGTCTCTCATTCTCCTTCCCTTCTCCGGGTAGCTTGCAAGTTTTTCCATCATGAGGTGGCATAACTAGTAAACTCCATCACAATAAGTCTAACCTTTGCATTATCAGGCACTTCGTAGCATTCAAACTACTTTTCAGTCTTATCTACCCAATCTAAGTATTCTTCAGCATCACCACTTCCAAAGAAACTTGTAATACACATCCTCAATCCTTCAACTCTAGGAGCTCATACATTTTTTTTCTTTAGCCTCATAGTACTCCTCTACATCGTCATCTCTTTTCACTTCTTCTTTAATCTCTTCAAGCACTAGCCTTAGTTTAGCATCCTTACCAGCTCCTTTAGTTTAGGGTAATTGAGCTAGGGTATTAACTCGACTAAATTGACTATTGCCTTACCTTTGTTGCTTACATTCTCTAGTAAGGGGCTATTTCTAGCTCACTACCTTTCTTCTTGGATAATAGTCACCAAACTAGCTACCAAGTTGGTGAGCCTATCCAAGCCATCACCTACTAATTGAGGTATGACGCTTCTTTCTTACCCTTGGTCATGTTGAGTACCACTTCCTTAGTTTTCCAAAGTTCCTTAAACACTTGAGTCTAGCATTAATGATTACTTCACAAAATTGACATCTAATAATACCACTTGAAGATCAATAATTAATACTCCAATCACCATGACAATTACACAACAAACGAAAAATCAACTACACTCTGTTTTGCATATTGAAAACAGGGGAAAATTGAGTATAGAACACTTCTTAACTACTAAATTCCAAGGTTAACAATAGAACTGTTATCATACAAGAGCAGTAACAAACCACTTAAAGAACATAGTAGCAGAATCCAGCTTCGAACTTAGCCAGGCTCTGATACTAAGATGATTAGATTCCGTAGATGAACACACAAGCCCGATATCATGCATAACCAAAAGGATGGGTTTGGGTGCAAGATGGCTCAAAGAGTAAATAATAATCGAAGGTTTAATAGGAGTTCCCATACACTGACGATGAATATGATACACCAACACCTCACACGAGCTCAGGTCACACTTGATATGATACATAAGTATAGTCAAAGGTCACTCGCCACTAATCTACACTCAAATGGGCTAGATAAGAATAGCTCAAGAGGAAGGAAACTTAGCTCAAGAGGAAGGAAACTTAGCTCAAGAGGGAGTAAAAGTTTAGTGTATTCTCTATATGATGATCATACAACTATTACAATTTGCAAATATTTATAGTAACCAATTAAGGTAAGTCCTAAGTTGTAGGAAATTACAAAAAATGATTTCTACTAGCTAAGAAAAAGAGGGAATAATTTATAGGGGTAATAATGTAATTGTGAAAAGAGAATATCCACTATTAGAAAGGATAGTACTGATGTCAAAAAGGGCAGCACACATGTAATTCTATTCATTTTATGGTCTTAATAATGTTGTAAACTGTGCAAGGGTAAGCCTTGATTAGGTCTGGTCGGTATTAGTAATTCAGCTCAGATTGCCGAGATCGGACAAAGGTTATCTTAAGGATAACTCACACTTAGGATCAGCCTTAGATGGTTGGCTCTTAATAGTTGTTAGCTTAGCCTTAGCATTGTGGAGATGGTTGTATCCAGATTTGGTGCTTAGACTGGTATGTTACAAAGGGGTCGACTTAGCACGTCAGTTGATCACCTCGGCAGTCTCTTGGATGGTGTGGAGAGTAAAGTAGCTCGGTAGATCAGACTAGGGTAAACACTATTCTTCGGCACTTAACTCACCTTGGACAACTCAATGAACCATCTAAGAAAGCCTTGAGGCTCGAGAGCGTGTGATCGGTCCTTGATCCCTTACCTTGATCTAATTATCAGTCTGAAGATGGCATGAAGTATTGAATAGGAGCTTAGTTCTAAGGCACCTCTATAAGGTCTTCTAAAAGTGGCTTAAGAACATTAGATCCGTATCAAATACAATGGTCTTTGGTATGTAATGTAGTTTGATGATCTTTAGCAAAAATAAAGACACAATATAGGTAGCATTGTTAATCTTCAGCATGGAATGAAGTATGACATTTTGCTAAACCTATTTATTATCACCATGATGAAATCCTTCCTATAAGATATCCTCGATAAACTAAGGACAAATTCCATGCTAAGCTCAGACCATGATTTGGTCGGGATAGACAAGGGTAAGTACTTAGCTTGTCCATGTCGACTCTTAGCCCTCTTGCATACAACACATTGTTTAAGTACTTGATGCACATCTCTCATCATCTTAGGCCAAAATAATTTGGACCTTAATAGCTCGTATGTCTGCTTCTTAGCAAAGTGGCTGGACAATCCTTCTCTATGCACCTTACATACCAACAGTTACTTTATAGAGTAAGTTAAAACACAGAACTTCTCACTCTTGAATAGATACTAGTCTTCCATGAAATAATCATCAACAGTTTGTCCCTCACAACACCTTACAACAATTGGACCAAAGTGTGGGTCCTAGTGTATAAGCCTTAGGTTATAAGAAATTCGAGTAGCCTGGTCTATAGGTCAATCAGGAAGGAATGCCTTTTAGATTAAGTGTCGATGACTACAATGGTTGACCCTCTTTTACTTCACTACATATGAAAACCCTTCTTAAACTTAACCCACTTTACCTACCTTTTTTTTAACTGGCTCTTAATGTACTTCAACGACTCATGGTTGATATAAATAATGAATTATCATAACAACATGTAGTGTTGCTAACCTAAGAGCCTGGATTAAGAAATAGAACACCTTATTGTAGATGAAGCAATTAAGGGTAACTCCTATTAACTTCTCACTGAAGTAGGTGATAGGTTAGTCTTCTTACATTAGTACTACACCTATGCCAATTGTTGAAGCGTTATACTCCAGCTCAAAAACTTTCTCAAAATATAAGAGAGCAAAGATAAGGGAAGAAGTCGACTTTTCTTTCGGCCCTTCAAAACTCTTTTGCTTTTCATCTCCCTACTTGAACTCTAGATTCTTTTTTTGTTAGTTTAGCTAAAGGAGCTACAATACCATTGAAATTGTTAATGAAACGTTGGTGGAATAAAGCTAATTCATGGAAACTACAGATGTTGGCAAAATGGGTCAATACTGGCCATTTTAGGATAGCTCATACTTTATACTAAGAGCGAACGGGGTTCGGTTCCGTTCAGTACGATTCCTCCCCCTACAAGCGAATTGAACCTAAAATTAACAATTCGTTTTTTTTATAAATCAAACCTAATAGTATGGTTTGGTTTGTAAATTTTTCGAACCTAAAATTAAACGGTTCAATTCATAGTTTAACCCCTTTTTTTAAATATTAAATCTTAATAATTAAAAGGGATGTGAAATTTACAAAGATAATATTGAAAAGTAGAAAAATATTATATCCTTAATTGCTCATAAAAAGAATGTGGACATTAAAAGGAAAAAAAAATGGAGAGACAACCTATAAACTTAAAACAAGTAAGAAATCAAACATTAAAAGGGGAAAAAAGGCTAACCATTCCTTATCTTCTTAATTGCATTTTCCTCAATATGATGTTCTATAAAAAATGGAGAATCCACTCTATACCACTATATATAAATATATAGCTTGGACATGGATAACCTTACAAAGAAAATATTAGAAAGGAAGAAGCAATTCAAGGTGTTAGCTTCCCTAGCAAATTTCATTTAACTCCAAAAAGTATGATTTAAATACTTTCTAAACAACCTATACAATTGCAACCTATGCAATGCATAATGTATTTGTATTTATAAACAACTAGTACAATTTGAATTCATAAACTTGTATATATCTATAACACTTAAAAGATAATAGTCCATTCATCCCATACAAAGTGAATTGTTTTGTATCATTTGTCCTGTTGATCAATTTTCACAACATGTAAAACTTGTATTCATCTCCATTTTCCTATCTCCATAACCACAATTACTTAAGCACAACCTGTTTAATTTATATACTTAAACATATGCCTACATGTATACTTCTTAAACATATGTCAACATATTTAAACATTAACGCTAAGCAAGTGACAACTTGCTTATAATTCATATAAATACCTACATAACTACTTAAAAGAGAAGGTAACATTCAAACCGGTGCTCCAAATATCCAACAAATCAACACACCAATAAAGGTCTAGTAAACGAACAATTTAGGAAATTATTACTAAAATAAACAATTAGGAATTAATTTTATTAAAAAACAAAGTTATAGCAAAGTGATACTCCAACAAACAAATAAGCTAAGCTTTTGGAAATCTTCAAACCTCATCTTCTAACTTGAATCTATAGTAAGATAAAACGAATTAATTGACTTAAAATCTTAAATAGATAAAGCTTAAAAACTCATGAAAATTACTATACTTCAATTAAGTGTAATACGTGTTGTAGTAGATTCCACCATTTTGCCAACTTCAGCATTTGAAGATATAATATAAGAAAAACATATGTAGTAAGTGTAATCTATGATCACATAATAAACCTAATATTAATAGTTTCATAAATGAAATAAATTTTTTTGTACTTGAGGTAAAAGCCTCCAATGCTTGAAGATCTTCCTCCACAAATAAAACTATACCAAGATTTTTCGACTATTCTTGTGCACAAATAAGGGCTTCCATCATATATGGAGTCAAAAAACTTCTAAAAGAATCGAGCACGCAACTACCAGTTTTAAAAGCAATCTTAGAAGCTACTGTTGACAAAGGCATGGCTAAAACATCTTTTGTCATCATGGAAAGAATAGGGAATCTAGAAGAGGACCTTCTCCACTAATTCAACACATCAAGATCTTTATTATCAAAATCTACACAATTTTCTCCGATATTCCTTTCTAATTCATTTTTTTATAACATTTTTCCAAATGTCCGTATGTCTGTAGTCAAGCATACCTTACCTCCAAATGTGGAAAAAAAATTCTTCAACTTTCCCTTTTCCTCTTTAAATAACTTTACACAATCAAAAGTCAATGTGCTACGAGATGGAATTGAAAATCTCAATTATAGTACATTGTAGCAAGTTAAGAAAGCCTCATGCTCAATAAGTCTAAATGGAAGTTTAGCAACTATGAATAACCTAGCAAGCACTTTCCTACATTGAATTTCATTAAATTTATAATCTATATTTATAGAAAGCTGCTTGCTTTCTAGGATACTACAAAGAGTATTTTACTTACCCTTACTCATAGCCAACTTCTTCTTATTAGTAAATTGCTTGCATCTATTTAAATGAGTATGTAAGGCACTTATTCCATTTACCTTAGTATATTTAAAAGTTTTATGATAGTAATGACATCTGGCCCTACAAAGTCCATTCGCATCAGGTAGATCTAATGACATGTGTTCTTAAACATTAGAACATTGCCTCTTATTCTATGATGATTCAAACGGAAGAGGTATAGGAGAATTACTAATATAAGGTTAGGTTCCCTAATCATTAAGATTATGTTTCTCCTCATCTACTTCATTCATATCAAGTTCTTGTATGTCATCATCCACCAGATGACTCATTCTTTGTCCTTCCTTCAAGTTAAGACTATTACGACTCAACAGTATCGTTGTCGTGATAGATTGCCGTGTACCGTATAAAGGTTTATTATCAACCCCTTTGCTGATCATAGGCCTTTCATACGACATATAAGGCTCTTTCCACTCTACATTACCACTAGGCCCATAGATAAGTAATATAGAGCAATTTAACTAAAATTACTTCTATGTTATAGATTAGCTAATTGTGTGGGCTCATGGGACCCACACCAAAAAAAATTACAAACAAATGTAGTTCATGATGGAACTGCATTAAATCTGTGTTATGAGCAAAAACACAAAAGTATTTAAACGTCTATAATTCTATTACAAAAAGTCCTCTTCGCTCTCTGATCGCTCCAACCCGTCCCTACATGAGACTTATCACGGGCATGCCTCGGCCCGGATTTGTAAAGAGGTTTTCCTGCATCAACAAAAATCTATAGGGGTGTAAGCTTAAGCTTAGTGAGATAAACACCCTCGTTAGTACCACATGATAGAAATTTATTAGATGCACAATCATATGAATACATGAACAATTAGTATGCCAAATAACGTATGCAGTGACCTAGAAACTGCATACAACTCAAAATTACGCCCCCTGAAGTCGGGGTTTGGAGATAATTAACCGACCCAAACCAAAATCCAGGTTCTAGACCTTAGGTTTTATTTCATTTGCACTATCGTGCTCATGCCAAAACAAAACTCTATATATACATGTATACTTACTTTACCAAAATCAAATCATATCTTTTAAAATCCCAAGTCTAGCGGTGTGGTGGCCCCTGCAGTCCAAAAACATACGCCTTAAACAGAAGCCACAAGACTCGACCCCTCGCTGACGGTTAGCGTCTCCCAGTGCCTAGTAAGCCCATCAGCTTAAGACAGAGACTCAATATATATGATGACATAGCTAGTGTCCAATCCTGCAGAAAACTCGTATTCCTATGAGTCTCTTCCCATCTTCTGCGTGAAGCGACAGTCGGTGTTATTCATTGCAATATGGGAAATGCATGATTCATTTTGAGTTCTAAATGGTATAATTGATTAACTTGATTTTTAGGGTGATCAAACAATTTTATTCCATACAATTCACATGTATAAATTAATACAAACAATTCCCATTATTATATATACAATTAACAAGTCATCACATTCATCCATAAATCCATACACATGCATCTCCCATATCCTACAAGCATCCAAATTTATATATATAAGTTTAGGTACATCTATTCTACAAGCACAATCAAGTAAAGAGTCATTGGGAATTTACTCACTTTGCCATGTGGGTCAGTCAAAGTAATCCGGAGGCAAGTCATCTCCGTGCACGGTGTCCCCTGGTCATTGAAATAATATTTATAAGGGATTGAAATAGACTTAGGAAACTAAGTAAATTTTTCCTTAAGTTATACTTTTGTCCAGTTTTCGAAATTTTTCCCGGTTTTTGCCTAAAGTTCAATCGCATATAACTTTTTCGTTTTAAATCCGATTTTTATGATCTTATAGTCAATCTTCATCATTTTCGAGTGTACTTTAACGTAGTGAGATTAGATTTTCGAAATGAGGTATACAATTCTGCCCATGGGTCAGAACAGTAGCATTCCTCATGTGTTGGACTGCTTTTGGGCCTTGTATGGTAAATAGGCTTTTTGATAACTTGAGAAATCCTTTAGGCTTGGTCTTAAGATTTTATCTTAAGCTTAAAATAATCCTTGAAATCAAATTTACAACTTTGATTTATTTACCTAAGGATAACAACCACTTCATGGGTCCTTTAGTGGGCTTAAGTTGTCAAATGGGCTTATTTTTTGTTCAAACTAAAGTTAGTGACTTTGGTGGGCTTGTGCGCCTTAGGTGGATTTCTTATGGGCTTCAAAACAACCTCTCTTGATACTTTAAGGTGCTGATCAGAATTTCCTTGAAGGCCCAACTTCGAGTTCTAGGCTCATTTTGAGAGTTCTAAGCTCGTTTTGAGAGTTCTAAGCTCGTTTTGAGAGTTCTATGCTCGATTTTGAGTTCTAGGCTTTGTATGCTTACCATACTTGCTTTGGTTGATCTTTTCACTTTGTTCATTCACCTTTATCAAATTTTTAAGCTTCTTTTTCTCACATTACAGATCTGTTCATGATGATTCCAAGGGGTTCTTGCTTGATTTTTCAACTTGTTTCATCATTTCCTTAAGTTTAGGCGGTAGATTATGCACTTAAACTACTTGTATCTAAATCTTAACTTAAGTTTTCTTCTATAAGATGATCCTTTAACTCATGCTCCACACAAAGAAATAAAAGATCTTATACTTAATATAACCTCCATATCATAGCTCATCTTATACAAAGTTGGTTTCTTCATAAAACTTCATGTGATGGATTTTTCCTTAACTTAAGTCTAGATTTGAGTATGTTTAACTTAATGGAAACAAAATCAACATCCAAATGACTATGGAATCCTCACGTCCATCATGCTCATCCTTCATTCAAGTTTTTGTTTCAAAACTTTCTCAACATAAAACCTTCCATTCGAGGTGTTGAACAAGTGTCTTTACAAAATACCAACTTTACATGCTCATGCTTTAACTTCATGTAAAGGTTTCATGGTTTGTTTCTTAAAACAATTTTTTGGTGTTATGACAACTTAAACCTCACTTATATCTTCAAGAAATCAAAGTCTCCTAATCGTGATCACTAACCCACAATCATAAGAAATACTTACTTGTCTTTAAAGCAAAATATGGTGGTTGTGCACAAAGGTTCCACTTAAGCTCTCAACTTCGCTTCCTCTTTTGCAACCTTTTGGAACCCGAATCTTTTGGTCTTTTGGAACGGGGTTTATGGAAGGTTCTAATGGCTCTAAAAATCTTAGATGGTGAAAGAAAATAACACAAGAACAAGAAGGGAAGTTGCCATGAGTGAAGTTAGAAAATGGAAGAAAAGTTGATTTTGTGGGATAAGGTGGTTTCTCCTTTTTATGTTTGTTTCAAATGAGAGAAAGATGAAGTGAAAGTGAAATTGAAAGTGAGAGAAAAAGTGGAGAAAGTGGCCGGTTTGAATGGAGAGAGAATGAGTGTTTAAATGTCTTGAAAGTGTTATCTTATAACTTATACAAAAGTCAACAATTGCAACTATTGATGATATAAGCATTAAGGGGTGAATAGTGATGTGTAAGAGGAAGTGATTGATGGTTGAAAGACAAGAGCATGCCCCCACCCCCTTTCTCCCTTGTCCAAATCTGCCATTTAAAGTGCTTTTTGGGCCATGGAGTGGTCTTGTCTCATTTATTAAAGTTAAGCTTATGAAATCTTATGAAAAGTTATCTATATGTAATATAAGTAAAGGGGTGATAAGGAAATTGTCTTATCATTAGATTTTGATAATTTATCAATTGATAAATGATTCCAACTCTTAATTGATAAGTTATCTAAGGTGATTGGTTGGTCTACTTATTTATGTGTAAAGCTTATATATGAAGATAAGGGCATGGACTTATAGGAAATTGTTTTAGGGTTTTAATTTTGCATTATTCCGTAATTTATGATTCGATTCTTATAAAATTGTGAAATTTTCTAAAGTTGAATGAAATTATTCAAATTAAATTATTGATTAATTACTTAGGGTTAACATTCCTTAATTATTTTAGGGTTTAGGGTTTTAAATGACTTTAGAGCTTGCAGTTCTTCAAGCTCGGGTTTTATTGATAATTGGTTTTTGGATTGGAAAAATTTAATTCGTTTCTAAATATAAACTTAAGTTTTGGTCTAGTTGATCTTTGGGAATGTTTGGAAAGTACTTGTATTCAAATCTTAGGTCCACTAAAAGTAGGGTTTACAAAGAAATCTAAAATAAATAATGTGAAATAAATAAATAAATAATGTCTTCTAACACTTGAAAGCATTCCCTTGCTATACCGCATGAGAAATTAGAACAGGTTTTTACAACGTGAAACTCAAAAATGTTTATAATTCCATTTCTTTAGCTGCTAAACAAGTAGAAACATCATGATTACAAAGAGAATTTTATGGCATCTAGATTATGGTTTATTAAAAAAAAAGAAAGGAAAAATAAAAAAAGATGCGCATGATGCATGATAGATATTGGCATTGGATGGAGACAACACTTGGGTTAATGATTTTCCATGTCATCAAAACAATTCATTAAATAGAAATGTGTCTATTAAGGAAATCGTTAGGTAGACCAAATTTGTTGGAACGAATACATACAGAATGCATACAACATCCTACCATCTTCTGACTTATAAGTCACCAAGTAGACTTAACAAAACATTTGCAAACATTTTTTATGTTCAGCTTGTTTATTTATAATAGTTTATTGTCCCGTATATAACTACTTAGAAATTTATTATGGAGAAAGGATGTTCTTGCATGGTTGATGAATAGTGTTTTTTACATGCCTTTTAATTTTAAGGGAAGGGATCCTTTTCTTTTAGCCATACCAAAAGGTACTTTAGGAACATTCATTATTCATTATTTTATTTCTTCTAGGGTATTTTCTACTTTAAATGTTTGGATTACTTCTTAGAACCCTATTCCATATCATTTGGGAAATTATACATATATCTTTGAAGTTATCATTTATAACACGGATTGATTTCTAATCTTTTCAAGTATTTTCATAAAATTTGAATCAATTTATATACTTAAAATTGTTGTTAAAATTCTAAAAATGTTATTGAAATGATTATAAATAACAATGGTTTTTGTAATACCTTAGTATTTCAAGCCCATACGATTACCCTACGATCCAAGCTCCTAAATTTAGGGCATCGAGCTATAATATCTAATTTATTTCAAACTTCACAATAAGGTTAGAAAAATTAGATGAAGTAGTTTAAGTAAAGTTAATTTCTCAAAATAAGCTATATAAAAATATTGATTTAAGAAAAATGTTAATTTATCGATAAAACCAATAATAGTAAAATTTAAGCTTTTAGATATAGAGAGATACTAGAGATAAGTTATTTAACTTACAAAAATAATAAATGAAGTTGAATTATACGCAATATACATGTATTAACATAGAATATGCATTATTTGTATTAAATATACATATATAATAAGAAATTATTATTAAAATAAGGTAAATTAATATAAAAAATTGGAAAATTAATAAAAAAAATGCAAAGATGAGTCATCATACCTATGTGACAGCTTAGGATTAATGTGAATGATGATTCAAAAGCAAAAAAATGAGGAAATGATATCTCATGCATTGAAAATCCAAAAAAAATGACATGTGTAGGCCACATGTCCAATTTGTGTAAATCCTAATCCATTTGGAAAATATAAATAAGGCTTGTACACTTTAAAAACAACATTTTAGAAATCTGAAAAAAAAAATAGAAAATCACTCAAGAAAATTTTGAAACAAATTAGAAAAAAATAAGAAAATTAGATAAAAAAACGAGGTATGAAATCTAATCAAGCCGGTTCAAATGTAGTGGCCATTTAGGCTCAAAGAAAGCACCACCAGAGGAGGGGCCAGTTTAGCTTAACAAAATTTTCAACCGAAGCTTTATAATTTTTCTAAAAATATCAAATGATGTTATTTAATCATGAAATTTGGTTTTCAGAAGTTATTTTATGTGTAGATTAATGTATTAATTTTATTTTTGATAAATAATTATTGAAAATATAAGGTCCTTAAAAAATGGCTCGGTTTGGATGAAAATTAAATTAAATTTTAAAAATATTAAATAATGTTCTTTCAAGCTAAATTTTTTTACGTAAAATACTGTATATATATATTTAATTATAGCAACAATAATTTTTTGAAATAATAACTTCTACTATTTATTGTAATTATTTTGGATAAAATTGGCAATTTTGCTGTTTTGGTGAATTAATTAGTTTTTAATAAAATCAAAGTATAAGCCATATGTATTATGATTTTTGAAAGTTTATAATGATGATTAGGATACTTGAATTTTATCTTACAATTAAATTCACTTGTTCGCTTAATTTTCACTAATTTTGAGTTAAAATCGCTATTTTCATAAAAATATATAATAGTTACTTTAGTATAGTTCATAGTCAATAATTAAACTACATATTTTTTTGAGTCTATAGGATTTTTGGTGGAATTAATCGAGCTCGTATACTATTTATTATGTATTTCCTTAATATAAACCTATATATTAGTCTAATATATGATATACTAATTTGTACTAATGTGATATTCGTTAAACATGTAAAGGATTTGCATTTTTGAGTACATAATGAATGCTGACTAGCTTGGGGAATGAGGAATTTTATGACTTTTAATTTAGATTTAGAATTTATTTGAGTTAATTACAAAGTAATAATAACATATAATCGAATCGATAACACAAAAAGGTATTTTTGGAATTTTGACAAAAATTAATAAGCCTTGATTGTTAAGATATCCTAATAGTACTCAAGATAATAATCGTGACGATATAAAGTTTATCAAAATCAGATAAGAAATAAGTAAGATACAATCAAATGAAATTTAAAAACACGGAAATAAAAGCTTATAACAGTTTGGGTTCGACCCATAATTGATTTGAAGACTGTGTTATATTTTCATAGGTGTGATAAGTAAGTAACGTCCACATCATAAAGTATAGGCTATTACGCTATTACTTAACCCAGGTAAGTAGATCTAACACATACTTAAAGTAGATATATTGCTACTCATAACATTGTGTAATGTTTGATGTTGTGTTGATTGAATATAGGCATATCCTTGTTAAATTGATATGCTACTATAGTAGATGCTAATGTGGTAATTTTGAATGACAATAACTATATTCTGGTTAAACTGTTATGTAGCCAGGTTGGGCGATGATTTGTGTTACGAATGATTATGTTAACCAGGGAAGTTAAGTGATTACTATGTTAATCTTCTAGGTGTTCACCTAAGTGAACCTTAAGTAAGATACTATAATTTTGCTAGGGAAAGTTCAAAAACTAGAATTAGATCACTAGGTTAATTAAAACTGGGAGATTGATTGTGTTAATTGATATTCTTAAAGGTTAAATAAAACTGGGAGATTGATTGTGTTAATTGATATTCTTGAGTTACTATTGCATATCATGGTATAGCATGGCACAAAAAGAAACCTACAGGTCAAAAATTTCAGAATGAGGCTTCCAAATGTTCATGGAAAAAGCATGGCTTTATGAACTCAGTTTTTGGAAGTATATAGATTGCATTGTCTGAACATTGTGACTATTTTGATAGTCAAATTTAATAGACTATAGTGTGTGGTCTAATTTAGCAGTGTTGCCACTTTAATTTGGTAGACTACAGTGTAGACTCTGCAAATTCAACATTTTAAACATGGTGTCAAACTCAAGTATCGTAAATATTTTCCTAAGTCGATAAAACCACATAAAATGAAAACTGATTAAAATTTTAAACTCAAAACTTCAAATGAATATGAAAGACCCTATTATACGATTTGAAAACCCTAATCATGCAAGAAAACCCAATTCCTACATACGCGTACCTTTAAAAATGTAAATATAAACTTAATAGAAACCATAAATATCAAATCATAAAAATTTTAAAACTCTATAAAATTATCTTAATGCTTAAAAAGTTATAAATCATTAAAATTATCATTAAATTTTTTTTGCAGAATCATATGAAAACGATAATGAAGGAATCAAAGATGATTTCAAGTAATAATAAACAACAAAACTAATCTAGTTAAAGGAATAAATTAATAAATTTACAAAATTAATTTTACTTATGTACATAAGTAGCCCCACAATATGTATATATATATATATATATAAATATATTACTAAGCAATTTCCTTCTCTTTTCTTAGTCTATCATATATATATATAAATATATATACATATATATGTTGCATTATAAAGCGATGATCCTAAATAATTAAGTTAATTGAACCTTAAGTCCTAAGTGTAAGTCAATTATTTCGGAATTGGTGAAAGACCCTAAAACATACTTAAACTCACTCAAACCTTAAACCTTAGGATAATCAGGAACTTATGACCCTAAATAAATAATTAAAAATATAATTTGAATAAATTTTATTCAACTCTAGAAAATTCTAAAATTTCTTAAGAAGCAAATTGCAACCTACAAATTAATTTGAGAACCAAACCCTAAAAGAATTACATATAAGACAATTCCCTTATTTTTACTTATATACCATGTTACATATGGATAAGTTGTAAACCCTGCTTTTTAACAGGCTTATGATTCAACTGAGAGTACTTCCCGAATATTCCCAAGGATAAACTAAGCTAAGAATTTACATTTGCATTTAAAAACGAATTTAATTTTCTAATTCAAAAATCTATTATTGATAAAACTCAAATACAAGAACAACAGACTCTAAGTCACCAAAAACCCAAAATCCTAAAACAATTAAGGACTTGTAACCCTAAATGGCTAATTAAGAATTTAATTTGAATAATTTTATTCAACTCTATAAATTTTCATAATTTTATAAGAATTCAATCATAACTTACAAATCAATTTAAGAAAAAACCTTCAAAATAATTTCATATAAGACGATCTCCTTATTTTCATGCATAAGACTTATGCACATGAATAAGTAAACCAACCAATCATCCTAAATAACTTATTGAGAATTAGAATCATTTATCAATTGATAACTTATCAAAAACTAGTGATAAAACATTTCCCATGTCACTCCATAACTTATACTAAATACGGACAAGTTATCACATTATTTTATGTATTCAACTTTTAATTAAGTGACAAGACAACACCATGCCCTATTTGCTCCCTACTTGGCCGGTTGGAAAAGAAGAAAAAGAGAGGCCATGCCTTGTCATTTATCCATCACTCAAATGTCTTACACATCTACTATTCAACTATTAATGCTTACATTATCTAGTCTTATCAAAAAGTAGGCATTTGTACGTACTATAAGACAATCAATTAAAGCTTCTTAAACGCACTTCTTCTCCCATTCAAAAATCTGCCACTCTCTCTCTCTCTCTCTCTCTCTCTCTCTCTCTTTCACTCTCATTTTCACTTCCTTTTCTCTCACTTTAAATACAAACCTAAAGAAGAAATCTAACCCCACAAAATCCTAACATTGCTGCCACTATTTTGCTTCCATACTTACGATACCAAGCTTTATTTTGTGCCTTCTATTTGTCAACTTAAAAAAACCGCTTTTAGGAACTTTAAAATATCTCCAAAAACCCACTTCAAAGATCAAGACCCTAGCTTCCAAAAGAACTTACAAGAAGAGGAAGGAAGACAACGAGCTAAGAGGATACTTAGTTGCACCACCACTTTGTTTTCTCTTTGAGGATGAGTAAGTTGTTTCTTTGAGTTATTAGTAGCATTACATGTTAGGAGACCATGATTTCTTGAGGATATGAGTGTGATCATAAGTTGATGAAACATCTAAGACTACCCTAAGAAGCAAACCCATGAAACCCTTACATGAAAGTTGGAATATGAGCATATAAAGTTGGTTTTTTTGTAGAGATACTTGTTTAACACTTAGAATGGAAGATTTTAAGTTGAGAAAATCTTAAAATGAGAACTTGAATAAAGGGGAAGCATGCTGGACATGAGGATTTGTATGTCATTGGGATGTTATTTTCACTTCTATTAAGTTAAACATGCTCAAATCTAGACTTAGGTAAAAGAAAATCTATTACATGAAACTTTTATGAAAAAACCAACTTTGTGAGACATGAACTATGGCATGGAAGTTATGATAAGTATGAGATCTATTAATTTCATCCAGAGTATAAGCTAAATAATCACCATATGGAAGAGAAGTTAAGTCAAAGTTGGAATATAAATAACGTAGGTTCATAATCTAACCCTTAAATTTAAGGAAATGATAAAACAAGTTGAGAAACCAAGTAAGTGCCCCTTGGATTCATCACTCCTAGATATGGAACATAAATAAAAGCTACTTAAAAATATGATAAAACTAAGTGAACAAAATGAAAAAATCAACGAAAGTAAGTATACAAAGCCTAAAACCCAAAACCGAACTTAAAACTCTAAGTTTGGCCTTCATTAAAATTCTGACCAGCACTTTAAGAAAGGTTGTTTTGAAGTCTACAAGAAGTTCACCTAAGACTCCATAAGCCCAATAAAGTCACTAAATTTAGTTTAAACAAAAAATAAGCCCATTTAACAACTTAAGCCCACATAAAAGCCTAAGGAATTGTTGTTAGCACTAAGAGTATAAACCAAAGTTGGAAATTTGAACTTTAGGAGTATTTTAAGTTTAGAATAAATTCCTAAGCCCAAGCCCAAAGAATTTCCCAAGTTACCAAAAAACCTATTAACCAAACAAAGCCCAAAAGCACTCTTAATCATAAGGATCGCTACTATTCTAACCTATGAGCAGTTTTGCATGCCTCATCACGAAAATATAACTTCACCATATTAAATTACACTCGAAAACAATGAAGATTAACTATAAGATCATAAAAATCGGATTTAAAACAAAAAATTTATATGTAATTAAACTTTAAGTAAAAACTGAGAAAATTATGAAGCCAAGTCAAAAGTATAGCTTAGAGGGTTTTAGCTTAATTTTCTAAGTTTTATTTTAAATCCTTATAGTATTATATTTGCAATGTGCAATGGACTCAGCTTTTGGGAGACGACCTATCCCAAATTATTTTGATTAATCAGCATGGCTGATGAGTGAATTCTTGATGACTCTTTACTTGATTTTGCTTGTAACATAGATGCACCTAAATTTATATATATATAAATTGGATGCTTGTGAGATAAGGGAAATGCATGTGTATGAATTTGTGATTGAATGCTATGGCTTGTTAATCATATAACGATGGAAATTGTTTGTGATAATTGATACGTGCAATTGTATGGAATGAAATTGTCTAGTTATCATGAAAAATCGAATTAATCACTTATATGATTAAGAAGTTAAATGAATCATGCATTCCCCATAATTGCATTCGAATAATACTGATTGTCACTTCACGCAGAAGATGGGAAGGGACTCACAGGAAGAGGGCCTCTTACAAGATTGGGCATTAGCTATGTCATCATTTTATTAAGTCTCTATGCTAAGCTGACAAGCTTATTAGGCGCCGGGAAACACCGACAATCGGCGAGGGGTTGTATCTTGTGGCTTTTACTTAAAGTGTGTGTTTGTGGATTGTGGAGGCCACTACACCGCTAGACTTAGGATTTTAAAAATATGATTTGTTGTTTAAGAAAGAAAGTATATATATATATATATATATATATATGGTTTTGTTTTGACTTATGCACAATAGTGTAAATGAAATAAAACCCAAGGTCTAGAACTTGGATTTTAGTTTGGGTTAGTTAATTATCTCCAAACCCTGACTACAGGGGGCGTAATTCTGAGTTGCATACAATTCCTAAGCCACTTCATGTATTGTTTGGCATACTGATTGATCATGCATTCATATGTTTGTGCATTAAGTAAACTTTTATCATGCGGTATTAATAAGGGGATTTATCTCACTAAGCGTAAGCTTACACCCCAATAGTTCTTTTCCTTGCAAGTTGATCGATAATTGGGAAAAGAATAGGAACCGAGTGTAGAGTGCTACCATTGAATAAATATAATGAAAAACTTGTATAGTTAATTCAAAATGCTTTGAAAAATGACTAATATCTCAATTAAGTTTAGTATCTTTAGTAAGTTTAGAATTTTCTAGAATTGTCTATCTTATTTCACTATTTTAGTAGGGGATACTGTTTCTCTGCAGTTCTGAGGAACTGTAGAAAAATGGATATCCATATTTATTTATATTATATAATGAGTCAATGAACTAAATTAAAGACCTTAACGATTAACTATTTAGAGTCTTGTAATCTCTGACTTACAAGGCAATTTTCTTATCGTAGGTGCACACGTGATATGAAAATTTTAGGCAATATTATTAGGCCCCCCTAGGGTCGTTATACTATAGTATGTAGTCTAATTTAGTAGTATTGCCACTTTGATTTGGTGAACTATAGTGTGTAGTCTAATTTGGTAAAGTTAAGGGTCCTACTCCCAAGCAATTCCTTGTTGCCCTTTTTGAAAATGGTAGACTATAGTATGCAGTCCAATTTAGTGGGGGGTCTTACTCCTAGGTAACTCCTTATCGCTCTAGGTTCCTAGATGTTGTATCCAAATACCCGGCTATGTCAACTAACCAGAAGAAGCTTGGAGGGCATAGGATATCGGTACCGATGCATGCCACATACATGAGCATAGCATGCTGCATTGCTAGCAGTAAATGTCCGTTTGGGCGAATGCATATGTAAAGTTAAACCTGCAAGTTATGATATAAATGTTTCAGTTGTGATATGCAATATTGTCTACCATATTGTCTATATTATGTTGCATGTAATCTACTTTCACTTAACTTCAGTAGTTGAGGGGATGGAATGTTTTATCCTCAAGTTAATAGGATTGCGAAGGGCCTAACACTAAGGGAGGATATATATACTGAGAGCGTGAGTCAAAGTTAGCGAATTTTGTATGGAGCTTGTACTAGGTCAGAGATCCTATTACTATAAGGATGATAAAGAAAAAAACCGGTTCATGTTTTGATGTAAATATTGCTTAGTACACATAAGTTGTAACAGAGAATCTAGCTGAACTCTGATGTGGAAACCCCTTTACTATGTAAACAATGTTGTCTTTTGATGAATGAGTAAGTTGAGTTAAGTATTCAATAGGTATTCCTATGTGATGATGCATCCTGTGCTATGCCGGGATGTGACATCCTTTAGAAGTATTAAGTAGATGCATATATTCAATGGTCATGGAGTTACAAAAGCACATTTTACAGGAATATCATTAACCCCAAATAGCCAAAAATAAAGCAATCACTTTAATCCCATCCATCTTGTAATGAAAAAACACTATTGCCAAAACAGAAACAATTAGCAATCTCAAGACACGTATGGAATTGAGAAAAGCAAAGACACATCACATATCAACCCCACACTCCCAACTCCAAACATCACCTAAGAGATTGTTGTCCCCAATAGATTCATTACGTAAGATGCTCTCCCTAGCCTATACTCACCCATCTCCTTATTCAAATCACCCTACGCCCTTAGAAAACCAAAGTAGTTCACAAAAACAGATCGATTCATTCCCCTAGAAAAATTTTCTGACTTCACTTTCAAGAATCAATCTTGTCATCTTTAAATCTTAACAACTGTATTTTAATCAATAAACCTAAAAATCCAAAAATAAAATAAAAATCACCATCAAACAAATTCGGAATTCAAGTTCTAGAAAACGGAAGTAAAAAGGCTATCTTAAATATAAAAAAAGGAAGGATACAATACAGCAAGCAAAATCTAACACTACTTACTGGGATCGAAATCACCAATGCCCCCTTCAACTTTGACAATTGATAGATAAACCCATTAAACTTGAAATATGTATAAAAAATTGTGAAACATTTGAGAGTTAATTTTGATCCGAATCAAAAGAGAAATGACGAGATAGATGGGAATAGATCCAAGAGTGAGAAGTAAAACCTAATAGTGTTTTAGAGAATAGATCAGAATCACTTCACCTTGGTCCTTGTGGAGTTGTAGTTATGTTGTATGTTTTTTTTTTGAAGAATAGAGAGAGGATAGGAAGACAGATGAGGCACATACAATGGGATAGGTTAGGGTTTGAAAAGACAAAGTGTTTTTTATAGTTAAAATTAACAATTCACAATCAATATTAGTAAATCATATGCTCGTAGACTATAGTTTTTTTTTCACTAAAATCGATACCTAACCAAATCGATAACCAAACCGCATGCAAAAAAAAAAAAAAATTCAAGTCGGTTCATGGTTCAGTTAACAATTTGCGATTTTTTAGCCCAGCCTTACTTTCTACACATCAACTCTTACTCTACCTTTGCTTACAAAAAATCTAAGAAACCATCTTAAGCTAGTAGAAACTACACTTCTTCAAGTTTCCATATAGTTGCTCAATTTAAAGTGCGGCAAAAATAGCTTAGAGATTCTTATAGTAGTTCTCCAAGTTAGTGCTATACACAAAGATATCATTGAACTAGACGACTACAAACTTTTGAATCAAATCACTAAGTACATGGCTCATCAATCTCATGAATGTGCTCGGGGCATTGGATAGAATGAAAGGCATCACTATCTACTCATACAATCTATACATTATCTTCAATGAGGTCTTCTACTTATCTTTAGGTGGCATCCAAATATGATGGTATCCAAAATTAAGAATAATCTTAGAAAATACTCTTGCCCCATGTAGTTCATCTAGCATGTTAGCCAGCCTCAAGATTGGGTATCGATACCTAAAGGAAATCTTGTTAACACACATCCTCCACGACCCATCTTGTAGCACTAATAACGTAGGCATAACACATGGACTTAGGCTCTCTCGAACATAGTCTCTCTCAATCAGCTCATCGACTTGTCTTTTAAAGCTTAGAAGCTTACTCTAGGTTTAGTTTGTATATAGGCTTGTTTGATAAGGTTGCTCCTGCTTGTAAACCAATGGCATGTTTGAGAGGGTAATAATCCCTTTAGTAGCTCTTCAAGAAACAAATCCATGAATTCATCAATAATCTTCTACACACTAGCAAGTGGTTCTTCCTTCCATTCCTTTATCTCCAATAACCCTTAAACCAATAGGAAGGTCAAGGTGTCCGACCTTAATTCTTATGACAATTCAACTCAAGTCATTACCAAGTTCTTCTTCCTATAAGCTTAGCTTAGTTAGACTTACATATTTCTAACTAAGCTAGGAGTTAGGGGACTTAAGGTGATTTTACTTCCTTTACACTTAAATGAACAAGTGTTCCTTAACCCATCATATACAAATCTTCAATTGAACATCTACGGTCGACGTAATGGAAGGTATGAGGCATACATTGGTAGCACATCACATAATACTTCATCTTGATAAGCACCAATAGAGATAGGCACTACAACTTGCATTGTGACATGTAAGGAACACCTCTCATGAAGCTAATGTAACTTGTATAGTATCGGTGAGAAATGGTCTATAACTTCAACTTCTTAACCATAGTTGCAAACATGGTGTTAGTACAACTTACATTGTCAATGATCATTGTATACAAGGTTTCCTTCACCGATTATCCAACGTGAAATAAGAATTCTCGTTGCTTATCCTCAGCATGAGAGGTAACAGTCATAGCTCTCCTCAACTACCATGCTCAGGTACCCTCCTTTCTCAGTGTTTATAGTAATTTCCTCTCTTAGCGACTCCTCTTAGTTAGTGTTCCATTTGCTCAACTCTTCAACCTCCTCCTTAGTACTCTCTACTTCAATTGTTAGTACCTCACCCTTAATGACCATCATTCTCTTATTTGGACACTAAGTAGTTATGTAGCCAAGGCCTCGATACTTGAATTATTCTATCTCACTAGCCTTCCTTCCTAAGATTGTCCTTTCTCAAACTTCCTCAACATATCTCTCTCAATAGCTCAAAACTTTAATTCAAGTTTGATAGCCTCTTGTCTACTTGGTTCCAATCTAGCTAGCCTAATTAGAGGGTAAAACATTGAAGTATTTTATCTTACCTTGCCAATCTAGTTACTTACTCGAAAACAAAGTAGATAAGAAGCCGTCAACAACTCAATTCCTTAACCTTAGACCAGATAGGAATCCCAGTCCTATTATATAGAAGAAGCTCACAATTAGCTACCATGGTTCGCTAGGCCCTCTAACAATAGCCCATATAAGAAGAGGTCGAGCTCCTACATACTGGCCTATTTGAGTACCTAAGATCTTATTAGCAATAAATTATTTCGGGGGTAAAACAGTTCAATCTTGGTCTCGAGTTAGCTTAGAACTAGAATGGCAACGTACGACCTGCCTTGATCTCACTTAAGGCAAGGCAAACATCCCAGCTAACCTACCCAACAACTCAATCGATACAACACCGAGCTTATCAATAAACTTTCTTACCACCAACTAGTTCCCCTCCTAACCTTCAATAGATTGCCAACCAGAGGATAATCTTGATTTTATGCATCAGTTGTAACTAGCTAAGGTATGCCCTATATCTCTAGATGATGGGAATCAACCATTTAGACTGATCACGTACAGTTAAGCCAAATGACTCCAAGGACTCACGAGGAGAATAATAGCTAGTAGCCCCATCCAGGACAAAAATTCCTATTCTGACCTCCATGATTCACTCTACTATTGACCTACGTACCGAGCTCTCTCATACACCAACATTATCTTTGGAGCTACCAAGTAGATGTATCAACCCTCCAAGCAGGCATGCCTACTTACTAAGCAACCATACCATGATCATGACAACATTTAAGCATACCAACCTTAACAATTGTCCGAAGCCGAGCTCTTGAATCGACCAGGATCTAACACCAGTCCGAGGTGAATATTCATAGTGATTCATTAGTTGAGGACCAACTTAATCTAAATCAGGTCGGCTATGATTGCATACCATCTTTTTCCTTATTTCGTCCGAATTCTACTATATTCTTATTTCGTCCGAATTCTACTATATTTCAAAGTCACTAACCACCATGAGATACATGTCTTATGGCATAACATTCTAAAATGATTCCTTACTTTTTCGTACTGAATATTCTTTATCTTTTTTACCCTTTTTAATATATTTCACGTATTCCAATTATAAATTACCCTTTTTTTCTTTTCATATGTGCTTGTAACCCTAATGGGGCTAGTATATAAAACCCCTTCATTTTGTATGCAAACATCAATCACTTCATTATCAGATTATTACAAGTTTCCCTTTTGAGCAACCTTAATGTTCTCACTTACCCTAAACTCTTATCCATTTGCTTTAGCAAAGAGCAGTAGTGAGTGACCTTATATTCAAACCGGTAAGTCATATCCGATAGATTGTAAGTCGAGTAGATACGATTAGTGTGTCATAACTAGTTAATAGTTGCCCAAACTTTGCTAGCCTCATTTTCTTTTCTTTCGGTTCTCTTTGTTTTAGTGCTCCTCCGTATGTGCAACCTTAGAGATGCATCAACTTCGTTGGTATTAAAGCACGGTTCCGAGAAGGAGTGCATGAAGTTACAGTGAAGTTTTGGTTTGCATTTGTTGTTTGTGGTTTTCATGTTCCCTTCGTAGTTGCTTAATAGTGTTTATGTAAAGTAAGTTTTGAAGTTTTGATCTAGGTAGTGAAGTTTTGTGTATTGGTAAGTGCAATTTCTATTGTTACTCTGTTTTTCACTACGAAAACAGAGCAAGTTCATTTCTATCTTATTCGAGTGATTATTAGGTGTTGAAGTTGCTAGAGTGTGTTAGTCGAAGTTTTGAATAGTAAGGAAGCAATGTTTCCGTATATTGTGTTGTTAATCTATTCGAGAAGTATTATACCATGTAGGATTTGAGTGTTCAAGGTGTTATTAGAGACTACAGCAGTGGTGCTTAACTTGGTCGTAGTCAAAATGGTAGTAACATTCCAGGGTCAATTGATGATAAACTTAACAGACTCACTAATCTTATTGAGAGTCTAATCACCGTAATGCAAGTTAACAGACAACAAACCTAAGGTGTATTATCACACCATAAACTACTTGAAAATGTTCTAGAGAGACGTAATGGCCAAGGTAGCCGAGCTAATCGCTTAGTTTGACCCCCTCGAGCTGGAAGAGTAGCAAACTAAGTTGCTAGATGAAGGCTAGAGTTAGAGAAGGTTGAGGAAGACGATGAGGAGAAAGATGTCAATGAGTATGTAGAGGAAGAAGAACAGGCTGAATATTACCGAGCATAAGAGCAAGGATGCTAAGCTCCTCGAGGGCTTAACAATGTTAAGTTCTAAATGTTACCCTTTAGTAGAAGTGGAGATGTAGGTGAATATTTGGAGTATGAAGAGAAGGTAGAGAAAGTGTTTGATTGTTATGAACATATAGATGCTGTTAAAGTGTAACTTGTTACACTTCAGTTTTCTAGGTATGCTACTATATGGTGGAAGAATCTAAATGTAGTCAGAGTAAGGGATGGAAGATAAGGATTAAGAACTTAAGATGAGATGATTTGAAGGGTAGATTTGTATCTGAGACCTACATGTAGGAAACAATTTCCAAATTACAAGAACTTTACTAAGGAGACTGATTCGTTGATGATTGTATGAGAGAATTCCAATTGCTGATGATCCGAGTCGACGTGGATGAACTTGAGGCTCATAAAGTGTCGCGGTTCATTTTTAGACTTAAACATAAGATTCACAATATTCTAGAAGTGCAAAGGTTTTATACTTTAGAAAAAAGGCCATTAAGCTAGCATAGAGAGTTGAAAAATAGAGAAGAAATGCCCTAAGCTGACTTGGGCCAACATTTTTCTGAACCCCTACTCCATGCCAACCCGCTCAATCTGAACCTAAGAGATCCTCCTGAACTAAGGAAGGAAATGACCAACCTAATACTAAAAGAGCAAGCCAACTGAGCCAAACTAAGGTTAGCCAACCCTAAGGACATATGAAAAAGGATAGATCCTAAGACATAAGACTAATGAGGTGAAGTGCTTTAAATGTTTGAGTTTTAGACACATTATTGCTAAATATTTGAATCGAGTTGCTATGGTACACCAAGGACATGTAGTGAATAGTACCGACAAGAGCGAGCCTAAAGAGAAGAAGAATGTTGGAAAGGCTAAAGCTAAGGAGAAAGAGGAAACCTGTATCTATGTCAACCAAGGAGAAGTAATGACCTTAATGTTGAGTCAAGTACTAAGATCCCTGCCGAACTTAAAGGAAGACTAGAAAGAGAATTTATTCCATCTAAAGTGTACCATCAAAGTACAATCGTACACCATCATAGTAGATGGAAGATCTTATACTAACATAATCATACAGTCCTTTATGTAGAGGTTAAGATTACCGACCTCTAAGTACCCCTAACCTTATTAACTACATTAGTGTCACGATAAGGGTGCTCTACATATAATGGAACAAGTAACTATGCCATTCGGTTTTGAGAATATGTACAGGGACGAAGTAATGTGCGATGTTATCCCCATGGGAGCTTCACATCTATTACTTGGAAGACTTTAGCTATTTGACTAATGTATTACTCACAATAGATATAAGAACACCTATGCCTTTGTTAAGAATCATAAGAAGATTGTGCTGCAATCCATGACGCTAACCTAAGTGAATGAGATCCATAATCAGCTTACTTGAGCTAGTAAGAAAAAGGCCTTAATGATGAGTTGAAGAGAGCTTCGAGCTGTTGAGAAGGCCAAAGAGCCTATGTTCTTGTTGATTAGAAGATTATTGGAGATGGGAGATTTGGAAGATGTACCTAATGAGGTCCGAAGCATAATAGATGAATTTTTCAACCTGTTTCCTAAAGAGTTACTTAAAAGATTACCCCTAGTTTGAAGCATAGAACATTGTATCATTCTACAGCCATGCACAACCCTTCCAAACTGACCTGCTTACTGAATGAACCTTAAGCAAGCTACTGAGCTGAAAAGACAAGTAGATGAGCTTATAGAGAGAGGATATGTGAGGAAGAGCATAAGCCCTTTTGTTGTACCAGCTTTACTCATCCTAAAGAAGAATGGTTCATAGCGCATGTGTATCGACAACTAAGCAATCAACCTAATTACTATTAAGTATAAATACCCAATACTAAAGCTTGATGACATGTTAGATGAGCTTCATGGCACCAAGGTATTTTCCAAGATTAATCTACGAAGTGGCTACCACCAAATTTGCATGAGACCAGGTGATAAGTGGAAGACTGCCTTCAAGACGAAGCATGATCTCTATAAATGGTTGGTTATACCATTCAGACTTACCAATGCACCAAGCACATTTATGAGGCTTATGAACTATGTGATGTACCCTCTAATCGAATGATGTATAGTCATGTATTTTGATGACATAATAATGTACAGTACCAACTTAAATAATCATGTTCAACATCTTTGAGGTATTTTTGATATTTTGCAAGTCAAAAAGTTATTTAGGAACTTAAAGAAGTGTGCATTTTATCAGGGTGAAGTGGTTTTTCTTAGGTATGTAGTATTGGGCAAAGGAATCCGAGCTAATGAGGAGATGGTCCAAGCTGTCTTAGAATGGCTAACGCTAAAGAATGTTACCGAAGTACGAAGTTTTCATAGCCTTGCTTCTTTTTACAAGCAATTTATTAAGAACTTTAGTACCACTATAGCCTTCTTGACCGAACTGACCAAGAAGAGTGAAAGGTTCAGATGGAATGACTAAGCTGAACAGAGCTTCAAGGAGATCAAAGAGAAGCTTACCTCTACCCTTATCCTGGCTTTACCTAATTTTGACAAATTATTTAAGCTAGAACGTGGTGCATCAAATATTAAAATTAATGCCATCCTGATTCAAGAACGGTGACCAGATGCTTACCATAATGAGAAGCTTAATGGTGTTACATTGAACTATTCTATGTATGAGAAAAAGTTGTACTTTCTTTTTTGAGCTCTTATTGTCTAGCAACACTACTTATTGCCCTAAGAGTTTGTTATTTATACTAACCATGAGTCATTGAAGCATCTTGGGAGTAAAAACAAACTTCCAAAGAGGCAAGCCAAGTGGCTCGAGTTTACGGAAGGTTTTCCATATGTGATCCAGCATAAGAAGGGAAGCGCCAATGTGGTCGTCGATGTTTTATAACATCGACAAACCTTACTAACTACCTTGCATACAAAGTTACTAAGACTTTCACTTATCACTGAGTAGTATGCTTGTGACTCCCATTTTAGTTCCATTCTTGAGTAGTGTAGAGAAGAAGTTATTGTTGGAGGATATTACCTCAAAGATGGCTATCTATTCAAGGATCGAAGGCTGTGTATACTAAGTTGTTCCATACATGAGCTATTGGTTAAGGAAGCCCATGGTAGTAGATTATCTAGTTAATTTGGAGGGACTAAAATAGCCAATTTGTTGAAGGAAAATTTTTACTAGCCTAGTTTGACCAAGGATGTCCATAAGGTAGTTAGAAGTTACGAAGTGTGCAAAAGAGCTAAGGGAAAGAGAGAACCCCATGGAGAGTATATGCTCTTACTAACACCAACCTTACGAGCCTGCCTCAACATAGACTTTGTCCTAAGGTTGCCCCAAACATCTAAGGGAAAAGATTCGATCTTTGTTATTGTGGACCACTTCCACAAAATGGTACACTTCATCCTGTGCCGTTGAATTAACATTACTTTATATATTGCTGATTTGTTTTTGGAGGAAGCTATCCAACTACACGGAGTATCGAAAACTATTGTTTCAAACCAAGACATAAAATTCTTAACCTATTTTTGGAAGACTCATTAGAGAAGACTAGGGGCAAAGCTTATGCTCAGCTCCAGTAGCCACCCTTAAACTGATGGCTAGACTGAAGTGGTGAATAGGATGCTCAGTAACTTACTCAGAGCTGTCATAGGAAAGAACTTAAAGGATTAGGATCTGTGCCTACCAATTGTGGAGTTCGCATACATTTGAACCATCTACAACTCCACTAGGAAGACTCCATTTAGGGTCGTCTATGGCCCCAATCCCACTATTCCATTGGATCTAATTGGTACCCCACAACCACCGAAGAGAGTCAATCTAGAGTCCATTGAGTACAAGAATTGCAGGAGCTACACTAAACTGTAACATAAAAGATTGCCAAGTTTAATTAGAGACAACAAGAGATTGGTAGTTGAGGCTGCCAAACTGTTTCTTTCAAGCCAGGAGACTTAATATGGATTTACCTCAGCTGAGAGCTATTTCCACACCTAAGATAGAGTAAGCTATCTCCATAAGCTAATGGTTCATTTAGGATCCCAAAGAAGATCAACCACAACATTTACCTTATGGAGTTTCCTCCACTTTTAATGTGACCGGCCTGATTCCCCACCAACCAAAAGAAGAAGATCCTGCAAGTGCCCCCGAAGAATAAAAACTGGAGACCACTTTAGATTTGAGGTCAAATATTTCCAACCCCCAAGCAGATGATAGGAATCAACCACATGGACCAATCATGTATAGCTGAGCCAAAGGACTTTAAGGACTAACTAGGAAGATAATAGCTCGTAATCCCATCCAAGACAAGAATTCATATTCTAACCTCCGTGATTCACTCTATTACCAATCGGAGTATTGAGCTTTCTCATACACCAACATTGTCTCCGGAGCTGCCAAGCAAACATGCCGACCCTTTGAGCAGTCATGCCTACTTAGTAAGCAGTCATACCATAATCTTAACAACGTTCAAGCAAACCACCCTCAACAATTGTTCGCAGTTGAGCTCTTGAACCAACTAAGATCTGACCCTAGTTTAAGGAAAATATTCATTAGTAACTGATTAGATAAGGACCAACCTGATCCAAATTAGGTCAGCTCTAACCGCATACCCTCTTTTTCCTCGTTTCGTTCGAATTGTACCATATTTCAAGGCGACTAGCTACCATACAACATGTGTCTTCTGGCATAACATTCTAAAAGGATTCTTTACTTTTCCGTATTGAAATTTTTTTTCTTTTTTATCCTTTTTAATATATTTCTTATATTCCAATTTTAAATTGCCCTTTTGTCTTTTCATACGTGCTTGTAACCCTAATGTGGCTAGTATATAAATCCCCTTCATTTTGTAAGTAGACATTAATCACTTCATTATCAAAGTATTAAAAGTTTTCCTTTTGAGCAACTTCAGTGTTCTCACTTACCCTAAACTCTTATCTATTCTCTTTAGAAAGGAGTAGTGGTAAGTAACCCTATAGCTCAGACTGGAGAGTCATATTCGACAAATTATAAGCTAAGTAGAATCAATTGGTGTTTCATATATAGTTGGTAGCTACTCGAATTTTGCTAGCCCCATTTTCTTTTCTTTCGGTTCTCTTCATTTTGGTGCTCCTCCGTATGTGTAATCCCAAAGACACATCAATGGTAAAGCAAGTTCTCTCTTTTCACCCTACAATTGATGAGTCCAAGCTGCAACAATTTACCAACCCGATGCCATGTTTGAGCCAAACCCTCTTGTGTTTATCAATAGTCTCAAGTTGTCAACTAGGGATACACTCGAACAACAACTCGATCCACCCAACTAACTATACAGTTGACCTGAATATGAATTGCTCTAATAGTTTAACCCCTTATGCATCTGCTTGGCCATAACTGTACCAACCTTCAGCTCAGTAGTATCGGTACCTACATTTGCTCAAAAGGACTCCTAGGTCTACTTAGTACCTCTGCTTAGCACCTAAGCTCAACAATCACCAACCTAATCATACAGTTTATCTACTTTTACTAGAAAGTCACCCATCCACAGAAAGCTATATGTCCAAGCAATTATATGATAAAATCCTCCATATAAGACAGATGATTTTCTTAATTTTCTCTTTATGCCCTTTTCCCATTCTTTGTATTAGATATCTCTCATATATTTTAATGATAATAAAAAGAGTTAAAAGCTAATGAATCTTTAAGAGTGTAGACTTACAGAAGGATTTTAAGAAAGTTTAATTTTGCAACTAAGTTGTATTCAAAAGCTTTGAATTGATTGAATATAGTCTAGTCTAAAAATCTTTCAAAGAATATTTTAGAAGCTTTCATAAGAAGAATTGATACAACACTTTAGAAGCTTATTTAGAAACTTTAGAAACAAAAGGCTGATATTCTTCAAAAACTTATTTAGAAAGTAAGTTTGGAAGTATGACGTTGAAAATAGCTTTAAATCAAATTTAAATTAATCAAGCCCTAACTCTATTAGATTAGGTGTTTTAGGAAAATACACTTAATCCTCTTTCACTCAAGATAGAGTTAAGATCCATGGGGATTATCTTTTGAGTGAATTAATTTTTGAAAAATTAAGTTATATACAAGAATGGATAAGGATAAGGTTGAATCAGATTTTGTAGAAATTCAAATATGAGTTTCACACAGAAGTATCTAATAAAGCCTATCTCTTCATCAAGTTTAAACCAATTGATGGTTATTTGATTGAAAGCGAGGTACAGAGAGTCTTTTTTTGAAATTCAAATAAGTGAGATCCTCTCAAAATATCCAAGGAGTATCTTAAATAACTAACAATTAGATAAATATGGAAGTGAAGATAATCTTCATCTAATTAGCTGTTGGAAGATTTATATATAAAAGAGAAAGGATTCAAACTGTTCAAGTACCACTTTGAAAAAATCTCTCACAAAACAAAAAAATCAAGATCAAATTATACCTTCTGAAAAGTGATAGAGAGTTCTTCAGATAGTTCTTTAAAAAGTTTTACCAAAGAAAATTATTCAACATTCATCATTTCTCTCTTTGAGCAAAATTAATTAAGATTTATCCTTTTATTCTCATTTGTAATCTATAATTCTTATTTATTGTTTGAGTGTTGAGACAAGTACATTTATACTCTATAGACCTGTATTAGCGTAAATTATAGAGAGGCTAGATAAGTAGAGTAAAGTGTTATAAAGTCTATGTGTACATTACTTCTTTAGGACTTTACCCTTTTTAGTCATTTCCGTTTATAGTCACAGCCCAAATATTTCAGGTATTAATACATATTGTAAATGTAGTCGCATCATCATACATAGATATTAAATATACTTCCCTTTTTGTGAGCTAAGTGTGCTTACTTCGTTTACTCTTACTCTTACACTTACTTTTACTCTTATCCTAACCCTTAAGTAAGGCTAGGTGGCAAGTACCCTCATTAGATCAACTCATGCATCATATCGAGTTGAGCCACGAGTCCTCAGTAGTTCCGTAGTGCATCATGTCCTTGGAGCTAATCATAGGTTTTACTTGCTTTACTTTCATTATTGTTCACAATTTTCTCTTCCCATCTTCGTCTTTCAAGCTTTCTATAAGCTTAAACCCACCATGATATCGTTGCCCTTGTTAGCCTTTGGCATGGCGTATCATCTTACTATCAGAGTGGAGGTTCGTTTGGGTAAGTTGCGTTTAAGCTTTCTTGTGACCAATGTTTGTTGTAGTAGTATGTTTTAGTTGTGTAAAGATGTTGTGAGTATCTAAGTACGTAAGAAAATGCAATAGTTCACTGTAGTCGTACACTTTGTTTTTCCCTATTTCGAACATACGAAAACAAAGCAAGTTTCAACTAGATTTGTTGCTCTTACAAAATAGTCGTTGTGTTGATATTTATTGAACTTTTGTGTGGAGAAGAGTGTATGTGTGAGTTGTTTGAGTTAATAAGGGAGTTTCTATTGTTTTGTGGATTCTGAGTTTGTTTATTGAGTTTTGTCGAGAGGATGACGAATCCTAGTGTCAATCTGGTATTGGAGATGACAATATTGGTCTTATCTACCATAGATGACAACCTCAAGGCACCCTTAGAAGTACAGATGAATGAAACCTTACTAAGGTTGTACATACATTAACCTTTCGACCTGTCGAGGCCATGCATAATACTCCTCAAGTTGCTTGACTTGCAAAAGGACAGATTATAGCTCAATAAGATTAAGGTGGAAGAGTAGGAGGACTTGTTAAGAGAAGGATTGACTTAAATGATATGGATAAAGGAGAAGAAGTATACAATGAAGAAGACAAGCTAGCTCGAATACCCCAAACTTCTGACCATGTGAAGCTTCAGATTCCAAGCTTCAACGGTTTTGGAGATACAAACAACTATCTAGATTAAGAGGAGAAGGTTGAACATGTTTTTTACTATTATCAATATGAGGATAGTGAAAAGGTGAAGGTTGCTTCTATAGAATTCTCAGTGTATGCTGCATTATGGTAAAAGAACTTCTAAACCATAAGGAAGCGAGAAGGATATGAAGAAGTTAGCACTTGGCCAAAGATGAAAAGAATTCTTAAAAATAGGTTTGTATTAGATACTAACCTACATTATACTTTTGCTAAACTGTTGGAGCTACAATAAGGGAACCAAACTATTGATGAGTATGTTCGGGAGTTCTAAATGCTTATGATCCTATACGAAGTAGATGAGCCATTAGCCCCAATAGTGTCTAGATTTCTTACTAGATTAAGAAGCGACATCCAAGATATTATGGAACTCCAATAATTTACTACGTTGGATAAGGCTATAAATATAGCTTAGCAAGTGGAAAGACAAAGGAGAAATAGGCTAAGCCGACCTCTAATGAACGACTTATCCAATCCAATTGACCTAATTAGGGAAGTTACTAAGCTCAACACAGTGCCAAGCCAAGCCAACGAATAGATGTCAGAGTTGAATAGAAGAGCTGACCAATTGATACTAATGTACAAGCAAGGACTTATGAGAAGGGACAAGGATCTGAGAGGAAGACAAGCAAGATTAAGTATTTTAAATACCAAGGGTTTGGGCACATGACTACTTAGTTTCCAGACCGAAGGACCATGATTATCAAGGAAGATATCGCAAAGATTGAAGTAGATAGCATAGATGAGGAACTAGAAGAGGAAAAAGAAGTGAAGGAAGAGATTGAGGCTAATACCAAACTGGTTGAGGAAGATGTATTTGCTAAGGACCTAGAGAAACTGACCTTGGTTATCTGACATGTGATGAGTATAAAATGCTCTATCGAGGAGGAGCAGAGAGAGAACTTATTCCATATCACTTTAAGGTAAATAATTAGGTTTGTATGCTCATAGTGGATAGTGGCACCCAAAGCCATATAAGTTACATTGGCTAAATAAGAGAAGAGCGCTACATGTCAATCAATAAGTATTGTTGCTGATCTCTATTGGCAATTACTCTAATGAAATTATTTGTGATGTGTTACCCATATGTACATCACATGTATTGCTTGGTAGACCTTAGCTTTTTTATTAGAAGGTTATTCAAGACAATTTCAAGAACATGTATGAGTTGAGAAGGATGGTAGGAAAATTACCTTGAACCCTATGACCCTAAACCAAGTAAATAGACTACAAGCTAAGTTGGCTTAAGGAACCAAGAAAGCTTTAGTTCTGAGTTAAGCTGAGTTACAAAAGGTTATTAAAGCTAATTTGCCGACCTTCTTATTAGTCAAGCGACTATTAGAATTGAAAGAGCAAGTTAAACTACCCTTAGAGATTAAGGAGCTATTAGACGAGTATGCAGACCTATACCTAAAACAACTACCAAAAGGGTTACCCCCCTTTTTGGGGCATAGAACATTACATTGACTTGATACCTGGCGCTATCCTGCCAAACAAACTAGCATATAGAATAAATCTCGAGTAAGCTACGAAGCTTTAGAAGTAAATCAATGAACTATTAGAGAAGAGATATGTAAGAGAGAGCCTTAACCCCTGTACTGTGCCTATATTACTTGTGTCGAAGAAGGATGGCACTTGGCATATGTATATAAATAGCAGAACTATCAACAAGATTACAATTAAGTATCAATACCCCATTTCGAGGCTAAACAATATGTTAGACAAACTGAGTGGTGCAAGAGTGTTTAGCAAAATTGACTTAAAGTCAGGATACCATCAAATTCGAGGAGACAATAGGATGAATGGAAAACTGCTTTTAAGACCTAATATGGCTTATATGAGTGAATAGTCATGCCTTTCGGATTATCAAGCACTTTTATGAGACTGATGAATCATGTTATAAGGGATCTGATCAGAAAGTTTGTCATTGTCTACTTTGACGACATCCTTATCTATAGTACTGACCTAGCAATGCATTCAAACCATCTCCAAGCTGTTTTCAATGTCCTTTGAGCAATTTGTTTAGAAACCTAAAGAAATGTTGTTTATGTCAGGTAGAAGTGATCTTCCTAACATACATGGGTAATGGAAGAGGATTGAGAGTTAATGAAGAGAAGGTATGAGCCATTGTTGAGTAGTTGACCCTAACCTCATTGGCTAAAGTGAGAAGTTTCCATGGATTAGCATCCTTCTACTAACGTTTTATCTAAGAATTCAGTACCTTAGCAGTGCCTTTAACTGAGCTGATAAAAAAGAATGTGGAGTTTAAGTGAAGAGAGAAAGAAGAGAGGAGCTTTGTCGAGATAAAAGAAACATTGACCTCTACCTCAATCTTGGCTCTACCAAACTTTGATAGAGTGTTTGAGCTTGAATGCGACACATTAGGTGTCGACATCGGAACTATGCTAATGCAAGAAGAGCGACCTATTGCTTATCATAGTGAGAAGCATAGAAGAGCACAATTAAACTATTTTGTGTATGACAAAGGACTTTTGGCCTTAATCCAAACTCTTTGCATATGGCAATATTACCTTCTGCCAAAAGAATTTGTCATATACACCAATCATGAGTCTTTGAGATATTTGTTAAGCCAATCCAAGCTTTCCAAAAGCCAAGCTCAATAGATTAAATTTCTAGAGGGATTTAATTTTGTCATCAAATACAAGCAAGGCAAGAATAATGTAGCTGCGAATGCTTTATCAAGGAGACATGTTCTTGTCATTGAGTTGTAGACTTGGATGTTAAGGTTTGTAAGCATAAAGAATAGTATCAAAATGATTCTCATTTTGGCCCTATGTATAAGCACTGTAGAGAAGGAAAAACAATAGAAGAGTACCATATAGAGGATGGTTATCTATTCTAAGGTAGAAGATTATGCATGCCGACCAATTAAGTTAGGCAGTTGCTGGTGAGAGAAGCCTACAGTAGAAGACTCTCTAAGCACTTTGAGGAACAAAGGACATATGAGTTACTGACCGATATGTTCTTTTGGCCTAGGTTGAAACGTGATGTACATTGTATGATTGAAGGATGTACCATTTGTAAAAGAGCAAAAAGTCAGGCAGAGCAAGGGAAGGCATGCATTTACCCATTCTAACCAAACCATAGGCCGACCTAAGTACGGATTTTTTCCTTGGATTACCCCAAACTACCCAAGGCAAAGACTTTGTAATGGTTATCATGGATAGGTTTAACAAAACAGCACATTTTGTACCCTGCATGAAAACTAATGATGCTTCAACTATTACTTCTTTATTTTCATAGGAAATAGTTTGCCTGTACGGAGTGCCAAGGAGCATCATGTTAGATAGATACCTAAAATTCTCGAGCTATTTTTGGAGAACTCTATGGCGTCGGATGGGAACTAAACTACTATTCAACACCTCTTGCCATCCCCTAATCGATGGCCAAACAAAAATGGTCAACTGCACCCTAGGATCACTACTTTAAGGCGCAGTAGGAAAGAACTTAGCCAACTTTGTTTGCTTATGGTCAAATTTGCTTACCATAAGACAATATATGCCACCATTGGGCATGCTCAATTTGAGGTAAATTATGGTTTCAACCCCAAACTATCCCTCAATTACACCCTAATGCCACCCATTGACTAAAAAGATCCAAAAGTAAGGACCAAAGTTCAATCCATCCAGTAGATCTACCAACGAGTTGCCCAGTGCATTGATTAAGCTGCCAAAAAACTAAAGGAGAAAGGCGAAGGAAGGAAGACTAAACAGTTTCAGCCTAATGAGTAAGTATGGCAACACTTAAGCAAGGAGAGATTTACAAACAAGTGGAAGAGCACGCTATCTACTAAAGCTGGCGGATCCTTCAAGATCCTCTAAAAGATTAATGACAACACTTACTAATTAGAGTTGCCAAAGGACTTCGAAGTGTTCGATGTGCTCAATGTTGTTGACCTCAATCCCTACGATCCAAGGAAAGCTTTGATGAGGACCAATTGGATTTGATCCCTGATATGAGGCAAGTGCATCTATCAGTTTTAATATAGCGGATGTAAGTCCGAGTCGATCCCTTAGAGACTTTGAGTACTAATATTAACCTTAGCTTTATTATTTAATCGGAAAATTATGAAAGTTTGAATTAATTAAAAAAATAATAAAATTAACAAACTACTTTAATTAAAAGACTTAATTAAGCAATTGAAAAAGCGATAAAATCAAGAACGACTTCAAGAAAGTAATAACGTATTTATGAATTATTTCCCCTAGAGTTAATCATGTGATCGCTTAAAATATATTCAATTCGGTTTCTATTATTCTTAACCGAAGGGATTCACAACTAAAGTTAATACCTTTCTCAAGCATATTAACCCTAATCCTAAATTATTTACCGGAATCTCTTCACTTAGTAATATAATTTAGAATTGCATTAATGTATAATGAATTCCCATACAAATAGTTAACTTTCCGGAAGAAACATGTATCTTATCTCTAAGTATACATGTAATTCTCTCCAATTATGTAAAGATCTAATTACACATGCAATTTCTCAATCAACATGCATAATATCATATATTGATATTCTAGAAATATCAAACAATAATTAACGACATAATTGAATAAAGTAAAGATAGAAACTTTATTGAAATTTCTAAATCAATCCAAGAATCACATTAAACCCTAGGTTCCATAATCCTAAATACTTGACTTCTAAGCTATCATAATGAATCTAAGAACGAGTTTGATAAATAATATAAAATAAAACATGGAAACCCCTTTTATTGATGAACAACCTCTCTAATCTTGAAGTTGATGTTGTTTCCCTCTTTCTTGATGTTCTTCCGCCTCTTTCTTGATGTTGTTTCTTAAGTCTCTTTCTCTTCTCTTGTGTCTCTCCGTTTCTGTAATGTCTCTCTTTTCTTTTGAAACCCTAAGATATCCTTTTATATGTGTATTACAAAGATTCTGTTTTCGTCACCAGACACGGCCTGGAACACGGCCGTGTCCCCAGGTCATGTAACTTTCTGCACTTAGGTAAATTTTCTGCACAACTTCAAAACTTCATAACTTCTTCGTTTGAACTCGGAATTGAGTGAAACTTGATTCCTTTTCTTCGTTTTCGAGCCTAGAACGCGTTAAAACCTAGAAATCAAAATTTTACTCAATTAAGTATCAATTTCTTTAAAGAAAACCAAAAATGTACGGAAAATACTATAAAATCATCCTATGAAATATGTTTAAAATTAGAGTTATCAATCCCAAATTCCAAACAACCTGGCGAGGATGTTAAGAATCAAACCACCAGACCTTTAACTCAAGTGCAAGCCTAAGGATTAGAAAGCATGGTGAAGCGAGTTCTCTCTTTTTACCCTACAGTTAATGAGTTCAAGCTACTACAATTTGCCGACCTAATGCCCTATCCAATCCAAAACCTCTTATGTCTATCAATAGCCTCCAGTTACTGACCAAGGATGCACTTGGCCAATAACTTGATCCACTAGACCAATTATACAACTAACCTTAATATGAACTACTCTGATAGTTCGACCCCTCACGCATCTACTTGGCTATGACTGTGTTAACCTCTAACTCGGTAGTATTGGTATTAAGAACCTCAGCACACATCTACACCCACATTTACTCTGAAGGACCCCCTAGGTCTGCTTAGCACCTCTATTCAGCACTTCGGCTTGACGGTCACTAGCCTAATTATGCAGTTTATCTACTTCTATTAGAAAGTCACCAATCCACAAAGAACAACATGCTCGAGCAATCATATGACAAAATCTCCGTATAAGATAGACATTTTTCTCAATTTTCTCTTTATGCCCCTTTCCATTCTTTGTACAGTACTTCTTTATGACTTTACCTTTTTTAATCATTTCTATTTATAGTTGTTGCCCTAATATTTAAGGTATAAATACCTATTATAAATGTAGCCACATCATCATACATCAAATACGAAATTATTTCCCCTTTTTGTAAGCTTAGTGTGCTTACTTCTCTTGCTCTTACTCTTACTCTTGCACTTAAGTAAGGTTAGGTGATAAGTACCCTCATTAGACCAACTCATGCATTATATCAAGTTGAGTTGTAAGTCCTCAGTTGTCATGAACTGAGGATGGCTTAGTCGTGACAGAAGCTATATATTGTACAAAGAACCCCCGATTGGCCACCCTTCCAATAAAAAACTCTTCACACAATAGGCTCTACAACCACTAGTTTCCTAAGAACATACAAATTCACATGATATCCACCAATATATTTATATAAAATTTGAACTACAAAGCTTACAGTATACAGTAATTGAGTACATCTAAGTCTATAATACTAGTAAAACAAAAATACATGAGGAAGAGTCTACATAAACTATTATCTCTCAATACACAGGACAGCTCGCTCTTACCTAAGTCCCCAAGCTACCCTGTGATATCCCTCGGCTAGCCTCTATGAACAGGCTATCCTATAACAAAAGTCTAAAGAGGTGTAAGCCTAAGCTTAGTGAGAAAAACCCTCAACCACACCACAAGTAAGTTATAAGTACATTATATTCACGCATATAAATGAATGATCAAACAGAATGCCAAACAATACGTATAATTAACTAGTTCATATACGTAACTTAGATTTAACGCCCTCCGAAGTCAGGGTTAGAGTATACACGGCACCAATCAGATCCGGCTATTATACTAGAACTTCCTTTACTATGGAACTCCATGCTCCGTACACAAATCAAATAATTCTTTTATTTTCATAAAAACCAAGTTCTAGTATAATCGTGAGTGAGCCCCCGCAGTCCACACTCACCCCTAAATGGAGGCTTCTAGACTTGACCCTTAGCCAGGCCGTTGGCGCCTCCAACGCTTAGTGTTCCCGTGGGCCAGGATAAGGTCATTTTGTACGAGTGCACAATATAGAACCAATAAATTAATAATAACAACCCCCAAATGGCCTTTCTTTACCTCCGTGTGATGTGATGGCTAGAATTGTGTCTATACGATACATGTTAATGCATGCTCCAGTTTCTTTTTATAAGCTACGTATAGTTAAGTTCAAATTATATTGTGACCATCCAATAATACAGACAATCATTTCTATTCTACCATGCAACAAACTAAGCATTATCTGTACTTAAGGTAAATTCACAACTCAACACACTATATCATATACAAGCATTTCCCGAACCCCACGCAGTAGGCAATTAATAATAATATTTAAGTCTATTATCTACAATCATAAACTAGCATGGAATCATAGGGTAAATACTCACTCGGCCATGGCGACTCGCCCTAATCATAGTATTCAATCGGGAGATCTTCGCTCACCTCGGGATCACCTGATTATTATGATATGATAACGTTAGTAAGTAATTGAACTAACTAATAATTTTAAATATCTAGTTACCTAATTCTACTTAAATTACTATCACTTTTATCCAGTTAGACCTTATTATTAATTGTATGTAACTTTTTCATTTTATTTATGATATTTATGAATTTATAGTCTTTTTTCATCGTTTTCGAACATACGTTCACATGGTGATGTCTGTTTTGGACGTTATGACTCGTGTTTTACGATATGGACTAAATTTATAGAAATTTTAACTATGGAAACTTAATTACTCTTATTACTTATATTTATATCTTTTGTTTATACTTAATGATTTAGTTAACCCTTAAATTCTTATACATAGAGGATTTTACTTTGCTATTACTAATTCATGTACTTAATTAAGTATAATCCAATTTAAGAAGTGTATTAGGGTTTACTAATTTAGGTACCTAATTATTATACAATCTTCTTATTTCTTATTTTACAAACCTATGCTTATGTCGTCGCTTGCTTATGTCATAGCTTATGTCATCTTTTGATTACCTCATTGCTTACTTCATCATTTGATTACAAATGCCTCAACTCATGCTTATGTAATGTCTAAAAAAAAAACTTATGTACACTTCACTTAACCTCTTATGTACATATACCTTTACTATACTTATATGTATATTAGTATACTTGTACATATACTTATACCGTATTTATACTTATATATATTCATATACCTATACGGTCATATACGTATTTTTGTACAAATTTCATATGCCTAATTTTCCTCTCAAGAAAACCTTCCTATTTCATTCTTTTGTGTTTTTAAGTGTGTATTTAATATAGTATAGGTATGTATAGTTAGGTTTTGTCTTAGTTTAGGTTATGTACACGATAAATACTCATGTACAAAGATCTCCATACTTGTATTCTTTTAGTATATCCTTATGTACACATACTTAAGGGCATATACCGATGTATTCCTTTCCTCTTCTTCATGATTCCTATTTTTTTATACTTAAAGATGGAAACTTTATATCCTATTCTTCAAGATTACACATAACATATGTCTACTTATCTAATCTACCTAATTACCTAACTAATGAGAAATATAAAGCAACATAAAGTAACATAACCACATACCTTAATTTGTATTGGAATTATGGAGACAAAGAGGAAAGTGTTGAAAGTGAAAGGGAAGAAGAAGGGTCAAGGCAATGGAGAGGACTTTACTTTGTTTCTTTTTGTTTTGTTTTGATTATGGAAGAAAGGAAATGGTGGGGTCTAGAAGGGGAAATGGATGGACGGCAATTAAAGAGAAGAGAGGAAAAGAAAAGCCAAAAGAAAAGAAAAGAAAAGAAATCATTAGGTGCTTAGATATTTTTCTTATGCATTAGTGTCTTTTGTTGACTTTAGTCAACCTTTTAACCTTGGTCAACATGTGTTGACTTGGTCAACTTTCCTTAAGCATATGCCATTTTGTACACATAATGTAGTAATTAAGAAAAATTAAGGGAAAAATTAAGGAAATGAAAGGAAATGAGGTATTTGGTGAATTGATTAGAAAAAATAGATGATGAGGTCTTACTTTAGGTATTTATAGCCTATATACATCATTTGGTAAACTATTTAGTGTAACTAGTATGAAAAGTATTAATCAGGTTATTAAGGTTCACTATATTTAGCCTAATCTTCAACTATACCCCTAACTCTATATAATACTATCTTAATCATATACTTAAGAGATAAATGTAATCTATGATTCATTAGCTTAGTTTTTAAAGGACTACTTAAGGATTCAAAACATAAATGCATGATTGAAAGTCATCTCTAACCTTCTACTAATGATTTGGTAAAATATGAGGGTTATATTATCAATTAAGGTTTTAAGGTATATTATGATGAATTAGTGCACATATGTCTTTAAGGTGATCATTTTTGGGTTTCTATCACTTTTGAATTAAATCTTTACCATTTAGATACATTTCCGGTAGAAAAGTTTCTTACGCGATTGATTAGTTCTTTTAGGGTTTTCACTTTCATTAGCCTTGTCAACTCCTAAATTGTCTAACATAGTTGAGTTTATTTCAAAAGCTAAATCGAAAATTTTAAGGGTTTACATCGGTAGTTCCATGGTGTATCATATCCTTAGAGCTAATTGTAGGTTTTGCTTACTTTACTTTCATTATTGTTCACGTGTTTCTCTTGCCATCTTTTTTTTTTTTTTAAGCTTTCTGCAAGCTTGGACCCATCCTAATATTGTCACCCTTATCAACCCTCAGTGCTATGTATCAAATCCTAAATCTCAAATAGCTCAGTTGGGATGATAAGAATCTAGGTCTTATTACATGGTTCTAAGCTTATAGCTTAGCCACCATGGTTTGTTGAGCTCTATAACAATAGCTTATAGAAGAGGAGATCGAGCTCCTATAATCCATCCTATTTGATTACCCAAGCTCTTATCAGCAATTAGCTATTTCTCGCCTTGAGGAGTTTAGTCCTAGTCTCAAGTTAGCTTAGAACTAAAAAGGCAAGGTATTGAACAACTCTAATCTTACTTAAGTAAGGCGAATAGCTTGGCTAATCGACCTAATAACAGCTTAGCCAACACAAGGCTAAACTTGTTGATAAGCTTGCTTACCACCAACTAGCTCCCCTCCCAACCTCCAGTAAACCGCCGACTAGAGGACAATCTTAATTTTCCCCATCAATTATAGCCAGCAACAGTATGCTATGCATCCCATGGTAGTATACAATCTATATAGATGTTTAGTGCACACAATGCCTGACCCTTTGTCTGTTCTACCCTTGTAATTTATGTACATGATATCTTTAGCATATTATCCTTTCTCGTAAATTTACTAACTTAGGAAGATGCCCTAACTGGCAACCATTATTACTATCATTTGTAAGGAGCTGCACACATTACTTAGCAAATATTTAGTTAATTCAAACCTTGTTCTTCAACCTTGTGCTTATACAAGCTTCTAGCTATCAATTCTAAAGTTTCACTCTTATCTATTCCCTTAAGCAAGGGATAGTGGCGAGTAATCTTAAGTGGCGAGTAATCTTAGGTGTCAACTTATGCGTAATATCAAGATAATCCCTAAGTTTGGATGAGCTCGTATAGTGCATACTATCCATCGAAGTTGTGCAGAAGACCCAAATCACCTTTAATTATCATTTACCTTTCTAACCACCTTATAGTTAGGACCAACCCTGATTCATACAATATTGTTGTTATGTGTACACCTACAATTGCATATTAGCACCGGATCATAAGCATTGGAACTCTTTCACATTGTCGTCTATACTAAGTCCACTTTACCTCAATTCTTGCAACTTCTTAAATGTAACCTGCATGTAATGGTCAGGAATGAATCTCTTCCTCATAGATCACCTCATTTCTTGCTGTGCTTTAATCTCTCTCTATTCAATGACTGGCTTACAAATTCTTCCACCATAAGGTAGCTTACCCTATGAACTCAAGGGTAGCTAGCCTCACTTTCTTAGATCATCAAATTCATGGCATTCAAATATCGTCTCAACCCTATCATCCCAATCCAAATAGTCATCAACATTTCCAAACTTAGAGTAGAATGAAATTCATAGTCTAATATTTTCAAGACCTTAGATAGGTCGAACTTTCTACTCTACCTCATAGCATTCCTCCTCCTTTCTTTCCTCAACATCTTCTAAGTCAATCTTTCTATGGGCTCTTCTTTCAACTCTTACACTTAGAATGTTTTATCCTAGCAACGTCATCTCAAGCAACATGGTCAGCTCAATACCTTGCTTCCTATATTCTTCTCATTGAGAAAGAACTTAAGCATTCATAGGAGCATCTTCTACAAGTCGGGTAACAACTAGCCGATTAATGGCTTGAGTCAACTCAACCATCAAGGTGGCAAGTTCATCAATCTTGTCATCTATAGATTGATAACATAAATTTAGCATACATCTTCTATAGTTATTTTAAGTTATTTTAGATGGTAATCTAGTCAATTTTATATCATTTTGGTCTTAATTAGTTTAAATTTCATTTTCAAAGACTTTGTGAGCATTTTATGAAATTTTGAAAATTTTTTATCGAGTTTTGGAGATTTTTGAAGTAAAAGCGTTGATCAAAGATTGAAGCAGAGGAATTTTAAGTAAGAAATGAAGTTTAAGAAAGATCGTGGTCAAACACCATGGCTATGGTTTCTATTGGTTTTCCCTTCGCCATTTAATTCCATTGAAATTTCAAGATTCAAACAAAGTACAAGTGTATGCCTAAGCATCCTGACTATGTACCCTAACCCCATACTTATAATGATTTTTAAATCATTAGGTTATAGAATTACAAGGGGGCTTCTTTATTCTTTTCTTTTACTTCTATTTTTTATGTCTTTATTTTGAATTCTTAGTAAATCGTTATTGAACCCTATGTTATAGGGTGATTTTTATTAATGAAATTCAATTTGTGATTTTACATATTGTGATCTAATTGTGTTGTTTATGTTGTTTAATTTAATTCAATATACTAATGATTGAGTAATAGCAAAAGTCTATTGTAAAGTTCGCAAGAGTATACTATATGACTAATTGACACAATTAGGCAAAACTAGCTTATTAAAATATTTAGTAGTTTGGTTTTTTAAAATTAAGGCAATCTAATAGTGGGATTTTAAGAGTTTCATGTGATTCTGCAATACTCTATTTAGAGGTGGTTTAGTAGAGAGGTTTTCAGGGTTAAAACGCGAGTCCAATTAACTCATAATAGAAATCTCCACAATCTAATATAACAATTGAGATTAAACAAATAACTCAAAACTAGGTAGTAAACAATACTAAGATTTACTATGGAACATGCTTCTCTTTTAATTAATTTAATTATTCTATTTATTTATTTATTCTTATTTAATTCTTTGTCTTATTTAATTATTTTTATTTAGTTGTTCTGTTTATTTTTTATATTATACTTTTATCTTTATTGCAATCTTGAATTTCCACCCTTAATTATTCAATTAAATCATTTGTTATACAAGTTAAATAATTCAATAATCTAAGGACACAAATATTAAAAATAAATAGATATTACTCCCATGAATGGTTCCTAATGGGATTGACATTCGAACTTATAATCCGTTTTATCTATACTATAACTTAATTAGGTGCACTTGCCTAAGCCACTATAGCCCCACATAATGATACCATCATAGATTGATTATTTGTAGTGCTCTACTAGCCACAACAAGGAACACCATTTGATTATCTTCTATTACAGCATCTATGCTTGGATAAGTCATTTTCATAGTAAGCTTCACAGAAACTTCAAAAACAATACCAACAACACCGAAGCTCATGTTATAGAGAACAAAATACACTCCATGGCACTACTCAACTCTCACAATAACAACTCCAATCTAAAACAACAATTGTTCTAATAACTCAGGCATACTTAAAGACACATACAAATGCTTAAACAATAGAAACCTAACTCTAGAAACTCCATTACCAACAATAACAACTATATTGCTCTAGCATAACTTAATAACCAATATAGTGACTTCATTAACACTCTACAACTACTAACGGTAGCTCCAACAACCCTACCATCTTCAAAGCTCTTATATCAAGATGATGTGGACCTATGGATGTACATACAAATGCTAAGCACCAAGTGAATGGGTTTGAACCTTAAGATGGCTTGAAAGCTAAATGAAAGTCGAAGTCTAAGCAATTCCATTCATAAATAAATGGATGTGACACACTGTTCATCATGCATAGACCTAAGAACCTACTCAATATGACTCATGAATAGTTTCTTATGGTTACTTGCCACTAACCTTGTTCAAGGGTTACACTTGAACTTGGAGCAACTAAAGCTTACATATAAGAACAAGGGAGGAAGAAGACAAAGTAGATATTCTCATTGACTCGTGTAATTGATTATATACTAAGGTTTACATGCATCCCTTTTAAGGCAACTCCTAAGTTAAGGTCATTTACTAAAAAAATATACTAACTAGAATTAGTAACAATATACATAAAAGGGTAAAAATGACAATTAGTAGGAGAATATGCACCTAGTACATAGTTAATGTTAGAAAAAGAGAAAGATATGTGTCATACCATGCATAGCATACTCTAGTACGATGAGATAGTTCTTGGATGAAGGACTGGTTACAATTTAGCAACCTAGATGGGCTGTGCGAAAACACTACTAAAGTTAGGTATGGCAACCAACTTGACCTTACCTAGGTCAAGATGTGGACAGCTTCCTACCACTCAAGAGAAGTGAAATTCTGGTAGGGGCTCAAGTACCCAGGCAGGCCGGTCCTTTAGAGAAGCTTAGCTTCCTTATTGGTAAACTAGCATGAGAGAGCTCGGTGGACCAATATGCCCAGTCCATGTGCTTGGGAATGGGTAAGGCATCTTTGATTCCTATCAATATGTCTCAAAACACTACCTTACCCATTAAATGGATAATTTACTCCCTCACATGCCTCATAATAGTCTCTACATCTACCTGCTAAGGCAATCTAATTTATGTATCGTAAACCCTATGAAATTTCGGTAACCCAAAACCTGAATCAGATGCAGGAGTCCATAGATAGTCCCAAGAACCACCCTAAACATGACAATAACACCTAAGTAAAGGAATCAAACCCTAAGTGTTTTACCAAAACCCTAATTGAAGTAAGCCCTAAAAACCTAACTAAATAAGCACAAATCCTTATATTTGAAGTACCCTTAAACTATGGTGAAACCCTAAAATGATCATCTAACCCTAAATAAGTGATCGCAAACCTTATTGTCACCAATAAACACTAATAATAAGGTTGAATCAATCAATACAAGTGATCGATAGTACTAAGCGATTTGAACCTTAACTTTCGAGCTCATACGCGGATCAAATTGAGCACCAAACCCTAAGGAAACCCTAAGTACACGTGTAGGGCATTTAGAATAGCTAAATTAGAGTATCAAAGTCCAATAAAACCCTAAACACATCCTAATTGTACTTAATTAGCCTAGTAATTCCTAATCACCACCAATTACCTTAATCAAACCCTAATCCTTAATGAAACCCATTACATCTTGATTAGCTATAGGTCAAATATGATTAATAACCAAAATACAAACTCTCAATCCCTACCTAAATTGGCAAAAAGCACACAAGGTACATGGTCCTCATTTAGTACGTTGTCCTTGATTTCTCAAACAATCAAAGCTTATCCCCTTCACCCTCTCTCCTTGCCATGACCTAGCATCCCCATTTTCTACCCTTATTTTTGTTTTCTCAAACCCTAAACACACTTACAAACGCCCTCAAACTCTCTCAAAAATCCAAGCATACAAAACTTCCATCCATCTTCTTTCTCTCGGCCACTACTAACTACCCTAACACTAACCCTCATAACTTTACCACCACCACTCCAAATCACTCTAAACCAAGTCCCATGCCTCACTTACATATTCCTCTTGTTGATCAACACACTTATACCACCACTCCACACCCCCACCCCCCCAAATACACACACATACACCAAGGCTCATATGTATACAACCACAAAGAGAGGCCTTCCACACTTTACTCCAGTAAGCACTTAGGTTAGGTTTTTCCTTAGTTTTCTTGTAAGATAAGGCTAGATACTAATATTTTCTTTGTTGTAACTTATTTTACTCCACATAATTTCTGAGGGTTTGAAGAAGGTCAACAAAAGTAAGTACAAGAAAAACCACCTTTAGTAGAAGTTATAACATAAATAGGCTAAGTTATATATAGTAGTGTAATTATTAGTAGGAGATCATCAAGTACAATGATGAAACCCCTATGCCGCATGCATGCCACCCCTTGTATATTCTCTCACACACATTTTCACATACTTTTATGAAGTAATTAAGGTTTATATTAGTAGAAACATAGGTTATTTAAGTTAAAACACCATAAAAATCAAGTGTTGCATGAAAATGGAAAGTTTGACCCCATAAACCACTCTTGGTCGCCACTTTCATTAAACTACCAGATCTGGAACTTTTTGTTTAGAAGCTTAATAACATGTTTATTTAGTGTTAAATATGGTTTAAGACTTAATTAATCAAGTTAAGTAGGCTAAAGTATAGTTAATACCTTAAACTAGCTTAATTAGTGATTACAGGCTTAAGAATAGTATTAATAACCCCAAGAACCATAATGGAAAAATTTGTAATCAGATTAAAAGTGGACTAAACTTAAGTCTAATGTTGGGTTTAAGTCCAAAAAGACAAGTGAGCTTGAGCTTAAGGCCCTAAATAGTGAACTAGACACAAAAAACCCAAAAGAACCAATTTAGGAGCCCGTATGGCTAGATGACCAGATCTGAAACCTAGGATAAAAGGATTAGGAAGAGTTATTTAGAAGGCCTACAAAACTTAAAGGCCCATCTAAGATACCCACCATAGGTCCCTTAGTGATTTAGGGCCCTAAACTTAGTAAAAAAGCTCATTTGAACTTATAAGAGTATCACAAAGGTTCACTTTAAAATTTTAAAGTGTTAGGTAGAAAAAGCCCATTTAAAATACTTAAAGAAGCCCAAAATTATTAAACATAAAGCCAAAGTCAAAATCCAAGCCCAAGGCCCAAAACTAAGCCTAAATCCTAAAGTAACCCAATTTACCACGTTAGTCCATGACCTTGTAAGGCTCAAACCAAAAGCTTATTGATTCAGAAACTTAAAAATAACTTCACTAAATGAAAGAATATTTGAAAAAGATGAAAATGACTATAAGATCATCAAAAACAAAGTTCAAACGAAAATGATATGCCTAAATTACGGAAACAATTAACTTCAAGATAGTAAGTGGCAAGCTTAGTTAATTAGTACAAATAAAATACTCATAAAACTTAATCATCTTCTCTAGGGGACGAAGAGTTTGACTTAGATATAGTAGAGGATTACTATGACTACTGAGCATTACAGTCGAGTGAGTACACCACCCCTTACTTTGCTTGTTTATGCTTGTAGTTAGCGAAATAGTTAATTATATCTAATAACTGAAATTATTGCATATTAGGACAAAAAGGGAATTGTATGTGTTTGATATGGTTAACCTTCCTTGCAAAAAAATATCTTAAGTTGATATGAATATTATATGCTTGCTGCATTAGAGCTTAGGCTCTTAGAGTATCTATATATAATGATTGGTCATGTAAACCTCACGAATTTAGTTATTTGAGAATAGAATTGAACTTTAAGTACTGTAGATAACTTCATGAGTCGATAAAACTGAGCAAGATAAAAATTTTATCAAATTATGAAATTGAATATATTATATGTAATAAAAACCTTAGAAATTCAATCAAAACCTAAATTACATACAAAACCCTAAACCTTATGTACGTGTAAATACCCAAGATTAAACTCAAACTTTACAAAAACTCCAAAACTATAAACCAAAGCTTATAAAATGGATAATTATACCTTAAAAGTATTAAAAACCTAATAGAATACGATTATCGACCAATACGAGTAATAATGTAAAATTGTTAATGAACGTATTGAGATAACTTCTAAATATTATAAACGCAACGAGAAAAAAATTAATTAACAAATTTATAAAATTTCAAATATTATTTCATAATTGTTATTAAACATATAATTTTATATTTGAGATTGTGATTTCTAATTTCTCTTTTTCTTCCGATTTCTCTTTTTCCTTTTCCTCTTTTTCTTTCTTTAGTTTTTTCTCTTTTCCAAGTGATATTTTTCCTTCTTCTAGACATTTTCTTTTAAGCAACCTATGTAGATAATAAGAATACGTGGTGGAGATTAAGGGATTAGGATAAGGGTCTAATCATTATCTTTGATGATTTGTTTTTTTTTTTTAACTTTTTACTTTTCACTTTTCCATTTCTCCTCTTACGTTTGCTACATGTGTCCAATTCTTTTCCCAAATTTCTTATTCCATACAATGCAAAGCACAATTTCTTTTTCTTTCGAACTGTGAACCCCTTCCCCTTTCCTTTTTATTTAATTTTTTTCTTTTGGTTATTTCCTTTTCTTCAAATTTCATTAAGTGAAGTAAGAAGAAGAAAAGTTTTTGGGATCAACCAATCTTCAAGTATAAGAAGAATAGTTAAGTATTATTATCATTATTATTATTTTTTTAATTTACATGTACCCTTGTTATGTATGTAGGTATGTTTTTTGAAGAAATATATGTATTTTGGGTATATGTAATATAGTTTAAATTGTAATTTCCATTCTTGTAATTAAACTACTTGTACATGTGTTGGGATTTATGAATAGTTAGTATTATATCATTTACATATGTTCATATATGTATATAAATAATTAGGTATATTTATGTGTACATATAAATTATAATTGATTATACAAGTATTTGGTATAGAAGGATTTGTGTATATGTACATATATATGCGTATATAATATGTATATAATTTATTTTCATTATATATATGTATATATAGCCGGTTAGGTATGTAGGTTTAAAGTACAAAAATATAAGTATAGTATATGTATAAATATCGTATATAGATATACGTATAGAACATATAGTATATTTAGGGTTATATTATTTAATTACATAAGCGTATATGTATAAATAAGTTGAGGGAAATTAATTACATAAGTATTTGTATACATATAAAATATGTATGTTAACGGTATAGTATATATTATACTAAATTGATAAATAAGATAAGATAATGTATATATATAAGTATGTATGTATGCCGTGAGATTCAAAGAAAAAAGAAAATACGTAATTTGCAAAATTTAATAACATAGAATAATAAACATAATTATGTAAATATTACGTAAAGTACTAAAATAGGAAAAAAATTGAAAAATATACTAATTCATAAAAATGACACGTGGCACTTCTCATGTTGCCACATCAATATTTCATAAAAATTTAATTAAATAATAATAATAATTAACTAGAAAATTATTAAAATAGTAAAAAATAAAATAAATGAGTATTAAGCCTTAAACATGGCAAACTATGTAAAATATGATAAAATAAACTCAAAAATAAGAAAATTACAAAATATAGGGATTAGATACTTATTAAATCATAAATATGTAAAGAAAAGCTTAAAATAATAATTTATAATTAATTAGGTAAAAAATAATGCAATTTGTGATATTTTTGCATCATAATGAAAATGAAGTTATTACTTTCAAAACAAATCCCGCTATGAAAAAATACATCCAAATACGATGAAAATAGGCTATAAGTTCATAAAAATTAGAATTAAAACAAAAAAGTTATACGCAGCTGAAAGTTTAAGATAAACCAAGAAAAATAAGTAGAAGATTTAAGTCAATATATGTTTATACCATATTTGGGTATTAGTTGGAAACTAAGCAAATAATGATAGAAATTTAGTTAATAGGGAGAACCTAGTTTTTTTTCAAAATACTTATAGATTTATTTATCATTTAGGTATCCAATTATCAAGAATTGGAAATCACAAATGATTAGAAAGTGAGCATTAACCCAAGTGAGGGAGTTCTGATGATCTACTATTTGCTTACTGCTTGATGTTGTATGCTACTTGTTGTTTGATACTGATTGTTTGTTGAATGACCGATTGCTTTGCGTGTTATCATCCATGTGATTACTTTCTTAAATTGGCAAATATAACTATTCGACTAAAATAACCAGTTATATTTATCGAATGTCTATGATCCAATTGGTATACAAATGGAGAGTGCTAACTTTACAGATTTTTTAGAAAAGTATTTTTAGAAAACATTTTTCTAATCTTAAATATATTTTGTATAATTTCTATGTGGGCCCGTAGCACTTATGAATGATATTTTTATCGTTAAGGCAAAGTTAACATAGTATCTCCAATTAATTGCGAGAGGACTTGCATATTTGTGCTCATTAGGCCTTGGATATATTTTGATAGCAAGATGACTTACTTTATGTGCCCAAAAGGCCTTAGATATGTTTGGTGAATGGCCCTAGTTGAGATCCACCTATCTTGATTGCTATTTCTCAGCTAGGCTAATAGTTAAGTATTGTTTGGAAGCGTGGTGCCCCCAAGTAACCTCACACAGTTAAGGTGAGATGCTCTATACAAGTAAGTATGGAGGATAATCAACATGTAGACGATGTAAATCTATACCTTTCATAATTCTGGACTCCTATAGATATGTTACTTACATTCACTGTATGTACATTCATTTTTCTTATAGATAGATTACATGTGATAATAATGTTTGATAACTTGCTTGAATGGTAATAGTGAGGAACGAACTCACTGAACCATGGTTTTCTCATTCCCCTATAGTTTCTTTTGTAAGTTCCTCTAAGTAAGAATTAGAGAAAATCTTAAGAGCAAAGTACAAATCGGATATAGGTTTGATAATGTTAGACTTGAGTAAAATGTTTATAATTGGTACAATAGAATATATTTATATGATAGGATTATGTATAATATAATATCTCTTATAAATTATCAAGTTGTTTTATCTTGTCTCGGTATTTGGTAGGGAATACCGATTCTTTGCAGTTTGATGGACTGTAAAATATCGGATATCCATAGTCATTTATATTTTATAGTAAGTTAATTAATTAAAATTGAAAACCTTAGTAACTAATCGTTTAGAGTCTTATAATCTCTGACTTGCAAGGTGGTTTTTTAATCATGAGTGCACAAGTGATATGAAAATTTTAGGCAATTCAACTAGGCAACCCTTAGAGTCATGACAGGTCACCCATGAAATGGATTAATAAACACTTAGCCCTTAATTAAATTAGCCATGCATCATATCTTATAACATGATAATAAGGGCATCAGCATCACACAGTGTAACAGAGGATCATGCTTAAAGGATCCATATTGTAAATTGTGTACTAAAAAATTGTTATCATACAACATATTTCATATAACATGTTCCTACCTCAACCTTTGAGAACTACTTAGCTCCGGAGAGTATCGCCTTTTTCTTGAGGCCGTACTGTATCTACTACTAAGGGTGATATTGATGACAAGAGACTTTGAATTAGACATGGATACATAAATCTTGACATGCTGAAATACTTCCTAACCCAAGCAATGGTAGGCATCAAAACCATACTATATATAGTTACTGGTAGACTGTATATACTATTGCATTACATATGTTTGACCATGCATTTATACACTTGTTAAATAACATGCTTAATATTGCTTATTGTAGAGTAAGTATGTTACTCATTAAGCAGTCGAGCTTACCCCCGATATAATTTATTGTTACAATAGGAGTTGTGGTTGGAGCCGAGCCGCAGGATGCCTGAAGTTAGTAACACCAGCTTGGGATTAGGATGTAAAGAAGTTGAGATCTCGAGCAAACCATTTGTTGATATATATGTGGACTCTCTTTAATTTCCACTTATTAACTATTTCTAGTTGTTGAGTAGCTTAGACTACTTATGGTGAATTATTTTGGTACTATATGGCTTGTTCATGGTTGATTTTCGTATCGGTGCGCGAACACCTGCAAAACATGAAAACGGGTTCGAAGGGCACGGAAGGATACTCCAACGCGACTACTTCAATGCCTAAGTCAGCTTTCTTGTCGTGTGAAGAGAAATGTCAAGTAGTTAAGAAAAATGAGAGAATGGAAGAGAGTCCCCTTACTTAGGGGTCTTACCTGGTATTTATAGTGAGTTAATAGAGATTTTCCTTGAATTAGATAATTGAATTGGGTTTAAGTATCGAGCTGACTAATATATGCCCACATAATAATTATCCATAAATTTTTATCAACACTTGTCCCCCACTCTCTTTGGTAACAAAGTCAGAAAAAGAGAGTATTGAAGGAGGTTGATTTTACAGGATTTATGGAAAGGTTTGTAATGCCAACCTGAAGAGGTTAGAGTGCTTAAAAAGGTAATAGCCTGATGAGACAAAAAGCAAGAGTAACCAGAGTACTTATAAATATCAGCATGCCTTAAAAAGCAAAGGCCTAAAGAGGCTTGAGTGCCTGAAGAAGCTTGAGTGCTTGAAGAAGGAAGGGCCTAAAGAGGTTGGATCGCCTGAAGAGGCAAAAGCGCCTAAAAGGAAAAAGCCTAAAGAGGTCAAAATGCCTGGATAAGCAAAGGCCTAAAGAAACCTATGTGTCTAAAAAGGCTAGGAAAGCATGCAAGTGGTTCAAGCTAGGAATGACCTATACTAAGTAGAGCCATAAAATAAGCTAGTTGGCCTTTAGTCTGTTAATGTATAGGATTGTAGGACTTTGTATGTAAGACTTAGAGCTATTGAAGAATTGCCCGTTAGCAAATTATACTTTGCGATGGCCAAAGATAGGGGGCATTTTTGTTGACCTAATTTGTCTTTAAATTCTCATTAGAGCATCATGCAAATGGATAATACATTGTTTCATGAATCAAGGTATCAACGTTAACAATTGACTGGCACAAAGAACAACACAAAGCTTATAGCTTAAAAATAAACGATTGAATGAATCATGACTAACAAAAGAGGATTTTACTCATTTTTTTCTCAATCGGTAGGGCTCAAACATCTAGAGTTCAAATCAATACCACAAAGTACAACCAACACTTAGTATGGCAGATCACTAACAATTTTAAGGAGGAAATTGCTTTACGTGCACACAAAAAGATAGTCAACACAAATGTCCCTTTCATTTGAAAAAAAATATCTTGGTTCTCATGATTTCTTTTCTTTTCTTTTGGTTTTTCCCTTCTTTTTTCTTTTTGTGCCGTCCACTTCTTCCTTCTTCTAGAACCCACTTTTCTTCGCTTTTTCAAACACAAACTAAAACAAAGCAAAGCCCCTTTCTTCTTCCCCGATCCAAAAGTATCTTCCCTTCCCCTTTTACTCTTCTTTCCTTTTCAACTTTTCATCCATTTTTAAGAGCAAAATTAAGGTATGTACTTGTGATACTATGTCTTCCTTTATCCTCTTTACTAGTTAGAAGGAGAGTAAGATAAGTTAAGTGGTTATGTGTTGTGTAAATATATGTTGCGCTAGGCCTAAAGTTTCAATCTTTACATGTGGAAGTGTAAAAATCTTTAGGTAATGGAAGAAGATGTATGTATTCATGTCTTTGAGTATGTGTACATAAGAGTATATTAGAGATATACATGTGTAAAGACCTTTGTACATAAGTATTCATTATGTACATAACCTAAATTAAGACATCTATTAACTATACATACATATACCATGATAAATATACCTTTAAAATACAAAAAGGTGAAATTTGAGAAGCTTTCTTAAGGGAGTAGATAAGGCATACGAAAATACGTATAAGAATACGTATGTTACCGTATGCATATATGGGTATATGTATTAGTATATGTATAAGTACATAAGTATACATATTAGTATGTTATAAGTGTAGGTAGGTATATAACATATGTATATGTATGAGTACATAAGGATATATATATATATATATTTATATGTAATGAATGAATTACATAAGCCATGACATAATCAAAAGATTACATAAGCCATGACATAAGCATAAGCTTATAAAATAATAAATTATAAGATTACATAAGAATATAACCTATATATGTATACATGTGCTTAGGAGTCAAAGATCCTTTAAACCCTAATACACTTCCTAGATTGAATTAAACTTAATCAATTATGTAAATTAGTAGCACCAATATAAAATTCCCTAAGTGTAAGGATTTAATAGCTAATTAAATCATTAAGTCCTAAAATAGGAGATATTAGGATATAAATATAAGTAATAAGAATAATTAATTTTCAATGAGTTAAAATTTTAATAAGTTTAGCTCATATAGTAAAACACGGGTCTTAACATCTAAAACAGACATCACCGTGTGAACGTGCGTCCGAAAACGATGAAAAAAGACTATAAGTTCGCAAATATCGGAATCAGAATAAAAAAGTTACAAAATACATAAAGGAAGTCTTATAATTTACAAATATAAGAAAATAGCTACTATTAACCCCATTGAATATAATAAACCCTATACACATTATACTTGGGTTATATTGGGTGAAACTAGATAAACTACAATAGACTTTTAGTTGACTAAGGAGTCTGACTTCTCAGAACATTTATAAGTTTTACCATTTTGATTTAGGCGTTTGATATCGAGTCCTAAAAACCCCAAAAGCTTAGAGAATGAGCAATAATCCAGATGAGGGAGTTCTAATGACCTGCTACTTGCTTGTGCGTGTTACTTGTATGAGGTTTTGCTGCTTCCTGTTGCTTGTATGTTTGAATGACTGCTTTGCTTGTTTGCTGTCATTTGTGTGATCACCTTTTTAAATTGATAAACATAAGTATCAGACCAAAATAACCAATTATACTCGCCGCATGTCTATGACTCGGTAAAGGTATGAATAAAGAGTACTAGCTTTGCAAAAATCTCAAGAAAAGCATTTTTAGAAAAAGCATTTTTAGAAAAAGCTTTTCTACTCTTAAATATATTTTTGTATGATTTCTATAAGGGCTCGTAGAGCCATAAATAATATTTTAATGTTAAGGCAAAGCTAGCATGGGTTCTCCACTTGATAGTAAAAGGACTCGCTTTATTGTGCCTATAAGGCCTTGGATAATTTTGGTTACGAGAGAACTCGCATCTTTATGCCTGAAGGGCCTTGGAGGATAGATAGTCCTAGTTTGGAATCTCCCTATTTGGACTGAAACTCTTTTCTCGACTATGGTAATAGTCAAGTTTTGCCTAGAGGGGTAATACTCCTAAGTAGCCTCATACAGGTAAGCTGAGGTGCCCTGTGCGAGTAAGTACAAGGAATAGTCAAAGTGTAGACGACGTAATTATACACCTTCCATAGTTGCAAACTCTTATGGATGTGTTACTTGCATTCATCCCGCCTACATTCATCCCGCCTGCATTCATTACGTATGTAAATAGCTTGCTTACATGTGTGATAATAATATGTGATAACTTACTTGAACGGCAGTGGTGAGGGACAAACTTTCTGAGCTATTATATGCTCATTCCCCCTTAGTTTCCTTTACAGGTTTACTTACGATGGGATTGGGATATGTATCAAGTGTTGAGTGCAAGATGAAGATATGTATACTAGTATTAGAAGTAGCTGAGTACTCTTTAGATGATACATAAACATCCTTTGTAGAAAATATTTATATGTTAAAACTTACTAAAATTTAATTTTTCTCGTATACTATTTTTATATGTTAGTATATCCTATCTTATTATTTGGTAAGGGATACCGATTCTCTACAGTTTTGAGGAACTGTGGGATATTGGATATTTATAGTTATCTATATTTATATGTTATGTTATGTTACAATAAATTAATTACTTGAAAATTAGTAATCTTAGTGATTAATTATTTACAGACTTGCAAGGCGGTTTTCATATCATTGGTGTACACATATTATGGAAATTTTAAGTAATTCTACTAGGCCCCCTTTAGGGTCTTGACAGTAGAAGCATATTGGATATATGTAAGGATCTGACAGACAGGTCAATAGGAGGTCGGATCAGGATAGGAGTCCCCGTCTCAACTATGGCTCAGAGCTAATTTTTTTTTGTGCAAGCCCTTAAAGTCCACTAACTCAGCTTCTTGTGATCGATCCAAAAGCTTGATTCCTATCAAATTCATTTCTTCAATCATGATTAGCTTCTAAGTCTCCTTCTAACTGAAGTCAACAACCTATAATAGCTTCTAAATTTCCTTCTGACTTTTATCTTAAAAATATTTAACTTAGAAACTTGATTAGGCAACTTTAATGTTTATTATCATCAAAACATGTTACTTGAGAAAACTTAATACCCATTTAGTTGCTTTTTGCTTTTCATCATGAAATCTTTTCATTGCGATAAGATAACCGAATAGCTTTTGCTATTTAAAGATTTGATATTATCATATTTGGCTAATTCTACTTTCCTAAAATAAGATATTGCAACATAGTGGTGAAGCCTTATTGGAGGTCATCCTAGTTGATAATGGCATTAACACATATGTAGACCCAAAATTTAATCTCAAAATACAAAACCTACTTCTTAAAATATGCATGAAGTATTTACTTATACACGTTTCCATCAATAGATTGTATGCACCATACTTTTCTCTCTAACTCATCTAAATAACATGGTTGCAAGTACAAAATATGGTGCATTTCTACTAGTTATGTTAAGTGGTCTTTCTTGTCAAATCTTCTACTAAACCTAAATTTATCATTGAAATTCCAATTTGCCAATAAGAAAAGTCATCCCTCTTTACATGATATATATGCACTGCTAATGCTCATCATGAAGAAGTAACAAGTTCTAAATAACCATTAGCATCTACATGGGTGAGAAATTTATAACTCCAATAATTCCTTCTTTAAGAACCACATGGCTTTTAAAGTGTCTGAAATAAATCTTGGTTGTCATCAGTATCATTCTCAACACTCTCCCCACTAGAATATTTAGGAGGCTGCTAAAGAGCTAATTTTCCCTTACGCTTTGTTTCCTAATCAATTTCAATCAAGCCATTTACATACCTTTTTATTTGAGTAATGACTAATGTTTACTTCTAAAGTTATAGAAATCCATATACTAGTGTCATATATGAATCACCATATATAGTTTATGTCTAAAGTTAGGTTCAATCCAAAGTTAGGTTTAGGTGGAAGTAACCAATTTCATGAATTTGAACACATACTTATGCTATGGTACTCTCTAGATGTATCATACATACCATGACAATTTCTCAACTCCATCTAATCATTTATCAGTATATTAAGATTATAAGACAAACCAGCTTCTTCAACTATATACCTGCAAACCAACTCAACTTGGTGATTCTTGGTACTAAATTCCAATACTCATATGAATCCTATTCAATAAATGCTCATAGTTTGCATCATCTGAAATTAATTATCTTAACTATCCTTGTCATAAGTCTTTTTATCATCTCCATCCATAATAATAACACACACAATGCAAATTACTCTAACTTTATTAAGCATTATCATCTAATCTAACTATCATACACCAAACCTAAAGAGTGTGCCAATCTATCATATTTTCCTATGCTCTCCAAGTTTTCAAGTCCAAATATAATTAGCTAAAAAACAATTTTTCATGAATGCAATGAACAAAAATCCCAACAAATATTGTATTTTCCACATATACACAAATGAAAAACCAATTAAAAACATGTAATCCAGAATAACTAAATGCAAGAAACAAATTATCACAATATATATTTTGGTGAACTACACAACAAACCCCATAACTGAGGTTCAGAATGACTTAACTTCAACTTTCTCAAACGTGCTAGAATCATAGCTCACCACTTATTTCAAATAATGTGGCTAGGCTTGCAATACCTATCATTTGCAAAACAAAATTACGATAGGATCTTTTACTCATCATCTGCAAAACATATTAGTTATGCAAGGGAAGATCGTATTTCTATCATCACAACCTTTAATCATCTTACACTCAATTCACTGCCCCTATCAAGAAATTAAATGCATTGTCCATCTATAACATTTTGATAATGTCCCATCAATTGATTAGCTCCATTATAACTCCATTATTGTTCAATTGATCATATAAGTCATAATTCCATCACATCCACAACCTACTAGGTCATCATACTAACTTTCGTATTTATCCTAACACATCATTTAAGGAGTCTAGGCCCACCATCTCCTCATTAATGGCTACATCCATAAGTCCAAATAGTCATGCGTAGTACATAAAATTTTATAGTCCAATATTTATTAATCAAGTTACAACTATCTTATCATGCACAAACAACAAAATGAGCAACATAGTGCTCCTCTTTGTTTTTCTAAAATGTTGCTCTTAATTCCTTATGTTTGAAATATTATGCCAATGGCAAATTAAATATTTAAGCTCTAAATTCACTTTTGATTTATTATTTTCTTATATTTATGTTCATTCTATTTTATCTTAGTTAATTAATAACCTATTTAAATTTTATAACTTTGAACTAGTCAAACTAAGAATTTCCAAAAATCAAAGTCAAGGCAATTAACCTAAGGAGAAGGGGACTTAATTGTCATCTTACTATTTCCTCCTTTCTTATTCTAAAAATTTTAGAGTTTTATCTAATTACAATTCATTTAACTTTATATAACTCAAGTCTTCTTAACCAAATTTAAGACCCCAATCTAAGAGATTTATTTTGTCAACTAATTCCTTGAGTTTAATTTTTATAATTGATATCCCTAATTATTGAGGGTTTCTGTTCATAATTTACAAATTATTCTACAAATTATATGAACCATTAATTTGATTTCATTAATTCCATTGTCGTTTAGAAAACCTAATTCTACATTATGAGTTTCTGATTCTCTATTCAATTCATTGATTTATTCTTCATGAAAAGGAAATTAAGGTTTAAGCACTTACTCATTTAAGAATGTTTTTATCTTCTGTTTTTCCTTATCATAGTAAAAGAATTCTAGCTTTAATGATTGTGATGAAACATTAAAGACCATTCACATTTGTCTCCTCACACAAATTAAGAATTACATTTTAATTGGTGCAAATGGAGGATAATGTTACAACATAGAGTACATATAAAGGACATTGTTAATCCATTGTTATAATAACTTTAACATGTACATATAGAGAATATTGTGTGGTACATATATATGATGTATGTTTGCATCCAAGTACAAATAAAGGCTGGATGTATATATAACATAGTTAGTGCAACTATAACAGAGAGTTTAATACATTGTATGCAATATATGCTATAACATTTATTTTCAAGAATTCAACTTATACCAAATAAAATGCACATTTTCTATCACTTGGAAAAAAATATATGTTATCTCCATTATAATTATACCTTAGATAGTACCCTTAACTAAATTAATAATAAAAATTAAATAATTTAATTATTAATCTAAACTAAATTATGATCTTGAGAATTTTAAAATAAGGATCTAAAAAGAAAAATAGTTAGATTAATCCAATGCAATATCTAAAACTATTAATCATGATTATCAAAATAATTAGAGAAGTAAAGTGTGAAGAAATTAGGATTGGAGATATTCTTTCAAAAATTATGAACAAATTGATTAAGGCCGAATAAATAACTCGGGGAATGACCGCAAATAAATGAAACCAAAGATTAGGTAAGGTAAGGATGAAAGGGGAAAAAATTAAAAAAAAAAAACATAAGCCTTCCACATAGAACCTAAATCTCAATCAAGCCCTCAAAACTTAAGGCCTTATTTGATTTACTAAATATAGATTCCAAGAAAGAATTCCAACCAAAAACAATATTCCATACCAATTCTTTCTAAATTATTAGATGATAATTGTCGATCATCAAATTCCAAGATATTAGATTTTATGAATTAAATTATAAGACAAGAAACTAAATAAGGCTAAATTCGTTTCAACTTTCGCTTAAATCTACTATTTTAGAATATAACAATAATTCACATAATTGTCATCATCCTTTATATGTGACAATATGAATGGATCATTTATAATTGTTATGGTTTTATTAGGAAAAATTCACTAGAACTTATGCTTTTCTTTTTCCTTTGGGTTTACTTTTATATTCAAAGAAGTTTTTTTTTTAATTGCATCTAAGGATCTATGTTTTTATCCCTATTTCAAGATCTAATATATAATGGCACTTTAAACAAAGTATGTTTATGGCCTAATTTGATGCATATTTGAAAACTTAGGTTCTAAAATAAATTTTTCAAAAATATATATCCCAAAATAGAAAAAATGAAAAAAAAAATTAGATCATTCTAATACATTTTTCCTAAGGATAAACATTAACTATATTATATAAAAATATATAGAACTTAGCAGCTCAAATTTATTAAATTTCAAATTATATAAATGATATAAATACACATGGAGTGACCAATCTACATTCACTAAGGTTTAATATACAAATAATGCTGATTTCATATAATGTAATGAGTAAGACAAATTATCATGTGTTTTGCCTTATTGCAGTACAAAATTATGGAAATCTATTGTGAAATTTATTAAGCTATGGTATCAAAAATTATCTAAGGCAAAGATAAAATATGTCCTGCTTTTATTGCAATTGGAATCATTGAAATTTATCAATTCATGGTAGCCAATAACTTATCTATAGAACAAGTACATTAGCATTTGTCATTAGTTAGTTTATGAATTAGTCAAGTAAATTTATCAATGCATGTACGCACATGCAAATGCATGCATATGCACATAAACTATATTTTTTAAGTACTTGTATTATAGATGCATTACTATGATTTAACAATTTTTCATATATATTTTACTTCATAGATGTCGCATGGTCCTCCCTTCTTATGAGAGTAGGGGATTAAAATGCAATTGAATCTAAAAATTATTTTCGAAGTGTCATGAGAGAATGCACATTAGTTCTTAGCTTTCTTTTAATTATAGATAATGCTCTAGTACATCCTTAATAGTGGTTCGAATACATGTTAAAAATAAAAATAAAAAAAAAAAACTAAATTAATCAAATATTGTTTTAAGATGTATTGTTATGAAATGTATAATAAGCATATATAATTGGCATTCTTCCTAATCCTTTTAAAAATCTAAACTAGTAAATATAATGGCTAATATAGTTTACGCCAAGTTAATCAAAGGATCAATTTAAAAGTTGCAATTGATATGTGATTAGCTAGTGGCACCTCCTAGATTTTGACCTTAATGCTAATGTACCCCAAATATTCAAATATCATGATTAATCTCCTAAATTTTAGTATATTGTTAATATAAAGGGCATTTGTTTTTTCAGTCAAAAAATAGAAAACGCAAATAAATCCCTTAAAGATATCCATATTCGTGAACTTTTAATATTACAAATAATTTTATAGACTTTTGATAAACTGGTAAATAACCCTCAACTAATGTAAATAACGTCCTAAATTTTAACCTTGATATGAAAACATCCCCTTGCTTTAATCAAAGTGTACTTTAACATCCTCTAAACCTTAACCTCAGTATATTCTTTCTTTCTTAACCAAAAAAGCATGTTTTTTATATTATTAATTAATCAAAATTTAGAAAATTATTTAAATAATTGAAAATTCAAGTAGTATATCGACATCGAGGTTAAAATTTAAGAGAGTTATTTGTAATTTCATCTCAATACTAAGATCAAAATTTGAGAGGGTATTAAAGTATATTTTGATAAATTTGATAACGTATTTCTAAATCAAGGTCAAAGCTTAGAGAGCTTACAATCTCCAGGTTAATTTGTCGATTTGTCAAAGTTTAAGAAGGTTATTTTTAACATTTGAAATTTCATAACGTATAACTAAATTAGGATTAAACTTTTTTTTCCTTTTCCCCTATAATTATTTTGCATGTTAACCCAAATTACTATTATTCATCTCTATACTTTTTAAACTATT